>VUQR01022961.1:0-17777 GCA_015108515.1 Hemichromis elongatus | reverse complement strand
CAAAATGAGTTTCGATTCCCGGATCAATAGTTGGTAACAAAATAGTTCAGTACTGTTGCCGTTAAAGTGACAATTTAACAAGCATGTGTGGAGTCTGCAAATCCAATTATCCTCAGAGGAAGTGGGAAAGTTTGCAAAATGAGAAGTTATTGCATTTTAAAAGGCAGCTCACCGCTATCAAGATAAAAAAAAAAAAACTTTATGGCTCGGGTGATTTTAACATCACATTTATTTATTTCTAAATGTCGATTTGTACTATGTGGTGTAATGAATCTGTGTAGCTTCTCTACACTTTAATAAGAATTAAAGGACAGTGGATGAGAAGAGTGTGCACCAATCATCCATAAGATTTAAACCACTTACCATCACAGTGGCATCTCTCAAAAGGTGGGATACATTAGGTATCAACTGAACGGTTAGCACTTGAAGCTGATGTCTTTAAAGCAGCAAAATTGAGCTGGCAATGCAGTGGTAGCAGTCTGGTCAGATTGCACTGTTACCCACCCACACAAGTGCTGGGATTGAAAATGCTCTGATGGAAACCCTGAAGATACTAAAGCAGCAGGTTGATAGCCACCCCGCTCATTAGGCTGCATAAATGAGGATGGAAGTTTAATGATGAAGACAAAGATCCAATTTGCTGTTTCTGCACAATTATGTGCACAAAATCCAAATTGCATCGGATCTGTTTTTATACAAGGTAGCACTATGCTCAGCTCCAAATCTGGACAAATGCCAGCACTCACTACTACAGTACTCACAGTATTCTTAGAATTTATTGATAGGCAAGTTGCATTTGGCAGCTTCTTTGACATGGTATTGATTCGTTTCTAGTCCGCTCTGACCAAACAGTCAACCAGTTGACCCTGACACCTACAACTTGGAGTTCTGCCCAGAAAGTCCAGGATCTCACACTCAAAGGAGTTTTCTTATACCTGCTCTACCAAAAAAAACCCCTGATAAATAAAGGAGGTTGTACTTTTATCTGAGGTGTCATCCATCTGTGCAGACAACTGAAGCTCTGTTAGAGTGACTGTTTGATTTTTTAGTCATCTGCTTGACCAGAGAACTGCTTGTTCTTTCACACAGTTTGGGCATGCAACTTAACCCTGCTTAAAGATTTAAAAATGGGCTTTTACCCTTGATCTGACCTATGTCTGTATGCTTGAATACCTTTTGAAATACCTTCTTAAACGCATGTTTCAGTGCAGTATAGTAAAATGTGTAAAATGTGTTTGTATACTTAATGAACTAACTTCATCCAGCGTCACATCCACCAGGTGTTTTTTGGGTTGACTAACTAAAACATGTTCTTTTCTCATCTGTTTTTAAGCTTTTAAATTCCTAAATCCTTGGACCAGATGAGGCTCAGTGAAAGCTGGTTTCCTCACAACAAAAGAACACATGTCCTGCAGGCCTTATCTTCAGCGATGAACCGAACCTTCTCAGCCTTCAGTACGGTCACAGCCTGCAGGATATCAAACTCTTCTCCCCTCAGCATCAATCTGAGCCAGGCTTGTTCTGCATTTTTTTTAAAGGACTGCTTTGTCTGCGTTTACATTTGTTCAGATATAAAACAAAGCAGAAAAACATTCAGTGACAGGACATGACATTAACTGTGATGCTTGTTCATTTTAATATGCTTCTTTGTGCTTACGAAAACAAAAGCTGGAAGGTCAGACGAAGGTAACTGCAAGCAGAGGACTCTTTATTTTTTTCTTCTCCTGCTTCCTGCATTTAAAAAGGGGATGTGACACTTTCAACTCAAACCAGCGGCACTGTGTCATTACATCTGTGATGAATGCAAATTAACGACAACATCCTGTTAAAATGCGTTGAATAGTGCGCGTACTTTTTTAAGTGCAGCATGTGTGAAGTGGTGGATCTGTGGTGTCTTCATGATTGAGAATTCGAGTAAAGTGGTAAAATAGAAGTTAGGGGGTATTCTACAAAAAAAATTAGCCTCTTTAAAATGTTTACAATATCACAAGACCGTTTATCTTTGCTGGTTTGACGCGCATTACAAAAAGACTGGTTGCCTTTGTATGGAGTTTGAGAGCTGCTACTTTTTAAAAGAGGAAATCTGCCATCAGATAATCTTACACTGCTGAAAATCAACAATCTGGGAGTTATTTTTGTGGTAAAGATCCAAACTGTGCTCCTTTTTCCTAGAATACCTATCTTCCCTTACCCTGTGTCATCTACATCTGCAGGTGGTAATTCTCTACATTTTTCCAGAATGCCTTTTAAACAAGTCATTTGTATCCAGTAGGGATGTAAAATTACTTTATTTCAAAAAGATGAAATGAAATGTAAGAAATTGATTCTGTAATGCTTTCTACTGTGACGATGATGTCCGTATGTTTTGCTCATGAGATTTAATCCCAGGGTGTCAAACACAGCCATTCTGTCTGTGGCTGCTGGCCTCTTCGATCCATGCAAGGTGTTGGTGTGATGTTAATATGGGGATGCACTGACTGGAGTAATATTTGACACTAAGACACAAGGATATTAACTTTTATTATGTCAGAGTGGCTATGATTAAAGGTGGCTATGATTAAAATTTGAAGTTTTTCATTTGCTTTTTACATTTACCCCCACTTGGTGCTTGTTCGGGTTTGGGCACGAGTACTAGCTGGTTATTTTAAGGAAAAGATGGCCGTTTTGATGAAAATATTACCCTTAACAACCCTGCAAGTTGAAAAATAAGAGTAATCGGTACCCACTGTGTTGTAATTAGGAGTCCATCTAGCAATACTCATCTCACTATTAGCCGGTGCCTCTCAGTACTAACATCCAACAGTCTTTAATTAATTTTGTGGTTAAAATTCAAAATGTGCATCTCAGACAACATTACTGTATTTGATGCCCTGGGAATAAGATTGCTCCATGAGAACAGCAAATTATGAATAAGTTTTAAACTACTGGATTCCAATTTTTTAATTTTTAGTTTTTAAATGCTTGTCAATGAAACCTCATAGATTAGGTAAGCTGGTTTTTAATGGTACTCTGGGAGACAGAAATGTTGTGCCCCTGTTTTGATAATCGTTTCTGGGTATCTCAGGTGTACAAGAACTTAGAGGAAATCTCACCCCCACAGTAGCATGCTCCTGTTTTGGGCAGTACCCCACAGTTTTTTTCAACAGTGTAAGCTTTTTTATAAGGTGGATTTTCCGTTTAAATCATGTTATAGATTCAAAACACAAACAGACAAATGTCTGGCTTTTAGGTTCCCCGTGTGACAGATTGAGTCCTTTGTCACATGGGACCAAGTTTTGTTGAGTTCACTAACATATTTTTATTATGATTTTTTTTCATAGCGGTGATACTTTTACAGTGGAGATTAATTCTCAAGCCAAATCTTTCTTTCTTTCTATTTTTCTTTTTTTTTTTTAAACTGTAGGTCTCAGGTCTTTAGGGGTCTATCAACTATGTGCTTATTTTGTTCTTCTGCTTTATATAAACCCACAGTAGCTATGGATACATTTAAAAGCTATGAAAAAAGTGAATGTATTCATGAGCTATTTTCTTTTTATTTCACATTGCTTGATATGGAAGTTGAGAAATACGCTGAAATCTACGTGTAACACAATGGGCAAACACATCGAGCTGTCCCAGTCTCTTTGCCCTTATGTTTACAGGTTAGATTTGCAGCTGCTGTTAGCAGAGTAACGATGGCGGAAAAAAAATTAGACAATCCACGATTGGGAATAGTGAGTGCTGTCAATCAAGAGTAGAAAAATAAGCATGCTTCATGTTTTGCACAGCAAGTTTTGATGCACACTATTGAAAAAACGTCCATCTTAACACTGAAACATATATTTCTGTTAACGTAGCACAGTTGTTCTTTAAAGTACTACACAATCACTAACGTAAGGGTAAATAAAATTATTATTGTAAGTAAAATTGTCTCTAACATTGGCACCAATGAATTAGTATCAGAAATAGGTCTGAAATATCCAGTTTATTTATCTTTATTCGTAGTTTAATATCTGTAGCCCTATTATTGTAAACCAGAGCTAACTGATTATGAGAACCTAAATTATAATAAAGTAAATGAACACATTTGCAGTGTAGGGAAGTCCCAGGATCAAGATGAAGTTTCTGAATTATATTGAACTATAAACACAAACTGGCTTCTATTGAGTCACTGATATTTTTTTTTATTTTAAGACACATTTCCTGTTAAAATGGACATTTTTGAAGTATCCGTGTGCTCACAGGACTATCATTGGGTTTCTGCGAAAGTTTGGATGTGAGAGAAAAAATGTTTGAATTTACTAAGTGCTTACACTAGATATCCTGTATGCTAACCCTGGATGGATCAGGTACAGCGGTAACTGGTTTGAACTGTGATGCTCCAAAGTTGGGCGATGGAGCCACTGAAGAGTAGGCTTGTGTGATGTGATGGAAAGAAAGTGTATAAATTGTGAATAAAGTTTTAAAATCCAAAGTTTGCATGTTAGAGACATTTTTCTTTTGTGGTCTGTGTTTTTAATGAGCCATACTGTTTGGATTAACACGTTTTAAGTGGGCAAATATATTTCACAACAATTTCATGTTTTTTTTTTCTTTATTTGGTTTTCTAACAAACATAAGAAAAAACAACCTAAAAAGGAAAAACAGTTTAATGCAAGAGTGCACATTCTTCTGTGGTGCTGCCACTGCTGGCCATGGCTCACTGTGTTATGTTATTGGTTAGCTATTTCTATACGAGGTTATCATCTTCCATAAGCATTTATTTGTTCCTTTGGCATCAAGTAGTTTGGTATATGAACCGGCACTACAACCGCATGGCAGCCCTACAAGCCCTAGGCTTGTACGGAGAGAGATGAGCACAAAACTAAATAAAAACAGAAGCAGTGGTTCAGAGAAACCCTCTTCAATGTGTTTACTTCAGATCAAACGCTGTGCCGGGGAGAGTACTTCAGACATTGTGTTAAAATATACACAGCGCAACTATAAAGAACACAATGGAACATTTTTCAGGAAACACAAAAGGCGTTTTTTCTGTGTTTGCAGCATCACTGACGGGTGTCGGTCTGCCACATGCCATTTCCAGGTGTTACTCCATTTCCTAAATAAATAGTTTTCCTTTATTTGGTTGTGTTGTATTTATCATACAATGAAAACAAAATAATTTTTTTTGTTTCCTTTTTCTTGTGGTGTAGTGAGCTCACATGGCCGCCATACTTTTGCCTTTAGAGGACCAAATTGAGCTCTGATAGCGCTGTCATTATGCACAGTGGGCAGCCAACATATTATGCTTTTACAAGTGTGCTAATGAACATGCTGATATTTCAGGGAAATGGAAGCATTCACAGGGAATGATAGTGAAAATCTTAAGGAGAAAGCGCTAATATTGTGTTTGGCACCAACTAACACTACAGCTGAAGAGCTTCAACTCACTGTGCATCTAGAAACTGAGAGAAATTACTGATGGGAAATTTACAACTGAATATAAGTTTTAGCTATTCTAAAAAAATTTGGTGTAAATGCGCATCAATGATATATTGTTTCTTAGTTCCAGAACGGTGGGAGTTACATTGCCTGTATAGACTCACTGAGTATCTCGCTCTTCTATCACTGACAAAACTCACAATACAGATACAGACGGGCTCTGAAAATAAAGCATCTTAAAGTCATGCATAATCCACATTATGACCATTGTTTTTCCCTAGTCTTGTACAGGCTCTTCTACTTCCTTTTTTTGGGAAATAGTTATTGCTCTCTGGGCTTACAGTGGTCAGTCATGTGTAAGTGGCTTCTTACACTTCGCTGTATACTTTAGACCTTTTAGAGGAATCATAGGTTGCACTATGTCGTTATGAGCGTTTACTGTTTTCTACAGCAAGCAAGACATTTTAAGCCTGCATTCTGCAATGAACTGTTAAGAACACTTGAAAGTGAGATATTTTTTTTATGAGGTAAATTTAACATGACTGAGAAGTGGTTACATGCATGAGAGCATGTATTTTTTTTTTCTTTTTTCTGTGTGAACATCTCAGCTTGTTTTGCACGTAGCCCTATCCTTTTCCTGGCAGCGCTAACTGGTAACGCCATTCTCCTCCTCCCATGGTGCTTTTTTTGTAACCTGAATTCCTTGTTTGCTTGGCCAATAAAAAGCAGGAGGCACGCTCATTTCCAGTAGTTTCACATTTAGCACCCGTTGGAAACCATGTGGGCCCACACCACTGCTCTGCTGCTCGCCTACTGCCTCTGGCCAGCTGAGGCTCAGACTGAAAGGGGTCAAAGCATCTGGGATCCACCTATCAAATTCAACACCAAGGCTAAAGACTCATGCACCATGATTGTGACCGGTCAAGGGGAATTCACGAGGCTGAGACTGTCATGCCGGAGCAGCAAACGCTCTTACTGGTGTGAGTACTTGGGCAAGCCTCACACCTGCACCCCTTACAACAAAAATCCTCGACACTATTTTGTTCAGACGATGTGGAACCTGAGAAAGCTGGACAATGCCTGCCGGGCACCAAGACAGATTAAACCTCACATGTGCAGGAAGGCAAGTGATGACTCTCAGATGGTCTTCTCATCATCTTCATTCTCCCCGTCACGAGCAGAGGCTTCTTCTGGGAAAGTAACAAGACCTCAACGTCGGCCTCGACCTACAAGGCCAGCTTCAACAAGACAACCTGACGCAAAATCCATTCGAGAGCCACAAAAAGTAAAGACCACCCAGGAAACTAGTACTCAACCACCACCACCAACGCCTCCTGTTGAGAGCAATGCTAAAAGACTGGCTCGGCAGAACTGCTGGAGGTCGCTGCAGGGCATCTGCTCCTTCTTTATTGGTTTGTTTCGTAATTAACCACAAAGGTGAGCAGCAGTATTGGGCCTGTTTGTTAACATGTAACACTTTTTTATATTCATTTATAACTAATCTAGAATGAGGCTATTTAAATAAGTTAGATTTGCTGCTCTTTATTATATTGCCTATACACCCAGTTTCCAACTTGCATATTCTTATGTGTTATATTCACAGCTTTACATCTCTAATGAAGATATGAAGATAACTTGACGTCTGGCTCAAGCAGCCCTTTGAGGAAAATTCCAAACGAGGAGTTTGTTAGCCTGTTGTAGAACTGTAACACCCTCTTCAGGACAAACTGTGCTATTACTGAAACTCACATTTATCAGCCTCCATTAGGAGCCAAGCTGGAAGAACTTTAAGGTCTCACTTGACTATGTAATGACAAATGTTTTGCATGAACAGCTTGTATGAATGATACTGCTTTAACATATAATGCATTTATGTTTATTTCTTGTATATAATCTGCTTGCATCACTCAATATTACGTTCCAAATTGTTGAGGAATAGTTTAATTTTGCTCTGGTTTTCCATGCCAAAAAAATGTACGACAAAAAAATGTACGACAAATATGAAAATGTTTTATTAAATAAACATTTTCGATCTCTATGTGCTGATTATTTTCATTGCATTAACATTCCTGATTAAAAAGATTAGATAATAAAACTGCAAGCCGCAGTATGCGTTGTCTAGGGTATCGTATGTTTAATGGTGGTCTGCAGTTTAATATTTTTTAAGCCATAGGCCTCTTCTGCTGTACCGTATATGACCATTAGGTGTTTGGTGCTTTGAGACCATCAATCAGTGATGTTTTCCTGCGGGAACATCTGGCTCCTTTCAAGATATTCAAAGACATTTCATCTGTGGTACAGTGCACTTACAGATGGTCCTGTGAAGATCTTTTATTACGCGTGGTTATTTGCATTTATTTAAAGTATGAATTTAGATTATTCTAAAGCAGGTGGAACTTGGTAAAAGGAAAAACTGGAACAACAGATTACTTTTAGTGTTGAGATCTTAACATAAACCCTGCAAGTGCTCACGATTGTTTTGGTCCATAGAAGCTGCAAAGAAGTTTAACACTTGTGTCAATTGTGGTTTGATGAAGTTTTGGTTCTAAATCAACACTGTTTTTTTTTTATGTTTTTATTATGTTTAAAGGTAATTTTCATTTTTCCCCTCACCCAGTTTACTTTGATGATACAGGTACCAGGTTCAAAGTATCCCTAATCTGTTCTAGACCTCAATAAACTTTATAAGCTTTTCAGTCATGCTGTGTGTGTGAGGGTGTGTGAGTGTGAGCGTGTGAGTGCAAGTGTATATATTTGAGGGGGAGGGCTGATTATTGAGCTGAGTGTTGCCTTTACTTTCAATCTGCAAGTAAAGGCTACACTCAGCTCTCATGTGTGAGGCCTGCACACCGAAGTTTCTCTAAAAGCTTCAGGTAAGAAAAAGCACCCCAACTTAAGCTGCACAATAATATTTGGGGTGCGCTACTACTTACATTAGTATAGTGCATATGAAATGTGCTCACATTTAAGTTTTTGTAAAATGCATCCTGTGGTATTCTTGTAGTTAGGTTCAATATTTATAAAATACCTGTTAAACACAATGGTTGTAGTTATATTGTAGGCTGTATAGTTTACTATATTTCTTCCATCACAATTGTAATATAATGTATTTGCATTTTTAGTTTGTAATCAATATTTAAATCTGCGCATCTTTTAAACAGTTTTAAACCTCTTCCTTTCTTTAAGTCAAATTAAAAGGTGTGTGTGCTCCATGCTTCTTTAAAATTCAATTTATGGAAACATCTTTAGATTGCATCTTTGCATTTTCCTATTTTTTTTTCTTCCAAATGCCTCTTTGACTTGAAGATGTCTTGAATGTACTGTACAAGAAATATTTAATGCTGTTTTGTGCTGTCTAAATCCCAAACTATTCCCACAACATTCAGTTTCTATTTGAAATGTTGGTTTAATGGGGGATTAAGACGCGTCTTTCTCCAAAGGGAAATGAAAGGGTTTTAAGGTCAAATATCTAAATCTGACTTAATCCTTTGGCAGGTTGTGTTCTACTGATTTCATGGCTCTCCTCACAAACGTCACCATACTCCTGGTCCTGGCTTGTATTTCCCATCAGTTGATGTTGGGTAGCTGCCAGAAGAGCCATGGACGGAGGGGACGAGGCATGGACAAAGGACAGCACAAGGATAGGTCAGGAGCAAAAGTGGGCCGCCAACCAAAGCCTGTCTCCACACAGTTTATTAAAGGCAAAGTGGTCACCAGAGACAAGTTAGAATGTGCCTGGGTTGCAACAGGTGAAGATATTGTCATTCTCAGCATCACGTGCAAGAAGGAGGACAGGAGCTTCCGCTGTGAGTATATTGCCAGGCCGACTGCTTGTCCCGAGTATGCCTCAAATGTTAAACTTTACTGGAAGCAGATCGGCAGGGCGATTAAGAAGCAAGACAGTCTCTGCCAGGACAACAATGCTTTTGTCAGGGCAGGTATGTGCAGAAGAGCTGCCAGAGAGGCTCATTTCAGACTGAATGTAACACAGAAGGTGAAGACTTCTCCACTGTATACCCCAACTTCTCCAGTCAAAGCTGTCAAATCCTGTCAAGCTGATAACAGGAAGAGAGCAGAGGAGTTCTGCAACAACTCCTGGTCAAGTATTTGCACATTCCTATTTACTATGGTGCGGGATTATGATTGCTGATACAGAAGAACTTTTCTGCAGTCACATACTTGTCCAATAGAGTCTTTATATATGCTTACTGCTCAACAAAAACACACTCAGTGAACAGTTTATGATCTATCATTTTTAGAGAAAATTGTGTAAAAGTGCAAGCCTATTGAGACAGAGATAATATGGACAATATTAGTTTCTTCATTTTCATGTCTTTTGCTGTAACTTGTAATTTCACTTGGATATTTTTTTTCTATTATAGCCATTATGTAATTATCTCTCCTTCTCAATATAAAACACCTACTTAAATTAAAATAAATAAATAAATACTCTGCCTTTGTAAAATCATCTCAAACCCATTTTCTGTCTCTCCCAAATGTGCACAGTCTTGCCTGAACCCTTTTCATGGGCTAAATGTTTGAGAATGTCTGGTATTGACATAGCAATTTAAGCCAGAGGGAGTGTGATTTCTAGAAACCTCAGTCTGCATACTCTGGCAGCGAGCGGCCTCTGAAGCCACAATCACTGTGTGAAGCCATAAAAACCTGATATGTTCATCTTGCATAATCAAGGGATACCAGTATCTAAATGGACAAAATAAAACAGAAATAATATTTTGCAGGTTAAACTGAAGACTTATGATTAGTAGAAGTTCCCATACTTATTTATCATTTCTGTGAAATAGCATTAGCTTGAATTCAGTTTGCATACAGTGCTTGTACATACTGTAAATATCTCACCATTTGCTTTGGAAAAGCTGTACTGGAATATGAGTTAATATTAATGAGCTGCATATACTAACTAATGAATTACATTCCTGGGTAACTTGACTGTCAAGATTTACTTGATAATGGAGAGGTTACTGAATAAAATAATTAAAATAAAACAAATTGCAGAACAATTAAGTTGTACTAAGAAAAAGTTCATTCTTACTTTCGCCTAAAGAACCTGCACATTTTGGAGCTGTAGCCTTTCCCAAAAACCACAGGGTGAGAGACAGAGTACACCCCGAACAGGTCGTCAGTCTGACATTAACTGAATTGATTTTATTACATCATCTCAAACTGTTTCTCACTGGAAGATAAAGACTGCCAAATTAGAGATGACCTGATGGTTCTTTATGAGAAAGCACTTGGTGACAGTGGGAAGTGGGAATGAACCTCCAGCACTACCAAGCTCGGGGACAGGGAGCCATCTGCTACACTTGGTTGGGAGGTGATGTCAAAGAGAAGACAGAAAAAAAGGGGTACTAAGAATCCATGAACAACAAACTATGGGAGAAAGTAGATCAAACCTAATGGGAAAAGTTCTCTAAAGATACACACTGACTGTTTATGTTTTAGAAATCCCAGACAAATCCATTCCCAAAAGTTCTATTGTTAATATTTTCCAATCACGCACAGTTCTCTGAAAGCCAGAAAGAACATGTTGTTGTTTTAGACAGTGGCATGACTCTGCTTTTTTGTGATCACTTAGTCTTCATCTCCTGCTGAAACCTAATGGTTTGCCCACAGGTTAAATCCATCAAGTTCAGACTCTCAGCAGGTTGCATTCTGGGCTTAGTAGGAAATCTGTCGCTGGTAGATCAGACAGGCCAAAACAGTGTGGCTGCAGAAAAAAATAAATTATACAGCAGCCACTAAGTCACTGCTGGAATGTAGTGAATACTGACATATCAGGAGTAGCTTTCCTTGAAGGACTTTACAACAACAGCTGCTGAAAACAAGACCAAAAATTGTGCTGAGCAGCTTGAAATATGGATGCTCAATTAAACAGTTTCTGTTAAAAATATTAAAATGCCAGAAGAATGGTACTTTAAATTAAGAGCTATTTTTCTGCCAGCTTTGCAAAGAAATATATTGATTTAAGAAGTCCAAATGCAGTATTTAAAGCTAATGAAATGGGTCTTGCATGGACACTAACTGTGATTTTAAATGTAATCGAGCTATGAAAAATAATACTGGGAACACAGGGTGCACTAATGCTGCAAAATTGCTCTAGGTTTGTTTTATACACCAGTATGCAGTCATTCTTTCCTGACCAACAATGTGTCTGCTTTAACCCAGACCCTTTTCAGAAAGCACACAACTACCACATTTGTTGTTCTGCTTTATAGTGAAGCATCCAAAGAAAAGACCAAATGAATTGCTTTCTAGGACTGATCTCTATAGCTCAGTGAGTGAACAAACAGGGGTCACACATTTATTGTGATGCCATGGCACACTTTGCATAAAAGCTTCAAATAAGCATAAATTATTTATTTATTTATATATGCATGTATTTTTTGGTATATTTTCTGCACTGTGATTTCTCTTGCCAGTGTTATTTTAGAAGCACAGCATGTATCTCAGTTATGTATCTGTGGTGCAGGTAGAATGATTAAAGGAAATAACGATGAGCATTTTTGAGGAATAGAGCTAAAGACAATGTGTTTTCAGGCATCATATTGTGTCTTGTAAATATAATTTTATTATTGATATATTTGTTTGTACTATTTTATTTTAAAGTTATATTTATGAGCTCGTCATAGCCTCAAACATTTATGTAGGGCTCTGCATTCATTATTTTGTTTACAGCCAATAAGTCATGTATTTAACGGGATTGTTAAAGCTGCACTAATGATCTTCTCATTTCCAGTGAGTCAAACAAGGAAATTCATTTTAAAAGCAGTCACAAATAGACAGAAATAATTATCAGACAAATGTTTCCGCCATGATGTCACCAACTGGTTTCTGGACTACCATTTTAGTGCCTTCAGTTTACCCTTATGCACATCAACATATTGGCTTTATGATGCCAGAAGTGACGATATTTAGAAAGAGGAGTAGTATGTTAGCAGCTATTACCAAAAAACTTGGTGAGCAAGTTTTATCTTAATGAATTATTATTTTTTTTGTAATATCATTGCATTTAAATGCTTCTAAAAGCCCCAGCACCATTTAAAAAAAGACCTGTTGAGTGACTCCAATTAGCAGAAATGAGTATGTGAAAACAAAAACAGTTAGTAAGATGTTTTTAATCAGGTGGCCTCGTACAAAATCCAAACAAATGTTAACATCTGTCTGTTCCTGCTATTAATTTAATGATATGTGAATGGATATAAAGCCAAATCATTCCCTACTAAGTGAACCTTGGAAAGTGTGGGCTTACAGGTGGTGTGACCGCCTGCAGCCACTCCCGATTGGCTGAGGTGATGTAAGGCTTGGTCAAACTGAAAATATTCAAAACACACTTCAGTACTATTGACACAAAGGAGGTCTGGCACAGTGTGTATGTGAGTCGGGATTATAAGCTTATATGAATGCCTTTGTATGTGTGCGAGTGAGCTTTTGGTTTATAAGCTTTAGGCTCAGTGGAGCCAAGATAACAAAGAACTGAAGGGAATTAAAATAAACGCCACAAAATGGCACTGTTAGCAAGAAGTTAGACTGACGACTGTGTGCTGTTGGTTGTCAGTCTAGACCAAACACACATCAGCATCCACCTGGCTGCACGGCATATTCTAAATTATAACATTATTCATGATATAGGTGAATAAACAGTCAAGATAGACACAGTTCAGTATAAAAAATATACATGTATGCATGCATACACTGCATTTTAAAATAATGCGAGTCAGAGCAAAGATTTCCCAGAAATATCTGACAATTAAGTTCTACAGTCACACCGCACCGTGGAGAAAGCAATACCCACTCACTAGTTTGTAATTTGAGAATGAAATGCAGCACTGGAGACTTATTAACAGCATCGTCCTCTAGCAGAAATGATCTTCTAGTTTGGTCAGGCACTGGCAGTGACGGTGATTACAGGAAAGACTTTAAACTGCACAGTTTCAAAGATCTGCCATACACAAAGTGTATGGTTTAGATAGCACACCGGTACCTGTTTTCCTCCATCTAGTATACTAAATTTAAGGATGTTTTGGTTTACCAACTTTAACTAGACTTGTTCCTGATTATCCTCCTTTCATCAATTTAAAAGTAAAATGCTCAAAATTAGGTAATTTATCTCAAATTACTGGACTGCCATTAACAGCCCGCACTGCCATTTATAATTTATAATACTACACCTGAATATAATTGAACGACTCTCATATAGCCTCTTTGTATCAAAACCCTTCAAATTATGAAGTGTGTTTAATTTTAATGTGGCTCTCTTTTGCTATTCATTGTACTGTATGTATGTATTTTTATTCTGGTTGGAGTAACGCTGTATGGATTGTGCTGATTTCTTATTTTGCACTAGCATTTCTGTTGAGCTGTGGAATCTATCCTAAGTCGATTCATTGATCATTCGTTGATTCATTCAGATTCACTGAAAAGCAACAGTATAGCTGCACTGAAAAGCAAATTTAATTTCCTCTTTGGCTGAATAAATACCTACAGAGAGAGATGGGGCATCAACTTTCCAGTCATTTTTTGCAATGGATCGGTGTGGGCTTGTGTCTGCAGAGAGAGCAGGAGCCTCTGAAGAAAGCATGCCCATACATGAGAAAACTTTGCAGCTTTAACCCTGAGGTACTTTCTGAATACCTAACAGTGTCTAGGTCACATGATTGTAAAATATGTATATCCACACTGAACTGAAACACTGAATGTTTCTGAACCACTGAGAAATGATACATTTCACGAGAGCATTGACATGCACATCATTGCTGGGTTATTTTAATGACTTTATAATTTTAAACAGATCAACATTTATATGACTCTGTAAAATAAAATATCGAGTAATCAAGGTTGCTGCATCCTTATGTGCATCCACCTCGAATTTCATCAATAACAGTCATCAATTAGCGCTGATTAATGGGCATTTTATTGCAAATTCACCAACCAAGTACTTTACTTAAATACCCATTTGTATTTAAAAGTTCCAGAGTTATTAAATATGTGAAGTTGAATTATAAGAAAACAGGAAAATATTGCAGTGATATATGAGAAAAATTACACATGTTGTCTAAGATATGCGGTGTGGTTAAAATGGGAAGGTTGAAAAACATATAGTTAGGGCCTGAGCACTGGTGTGAGAAATCAATCAGTTTATTTACATTTGAATTTGTTAATTTGTGAGAAGAAAATTAATTTTAAGTAAAATATATTGACACCATCTCATCAATCACTGTAATGAGAAACATTATAAAGACAGTATGTCCTCATTTCAAACTCTGCTGCCACCCTGTGGTTCAGTTTCCACAAAATAAAATCATTTTCCACCGAGTGACCTATAGGGATCCCATTTGTTTGACATTTGGCCTGGTCGTGCAGAAGGGCATGGAAGCAACAGATCTCATTATATGCATCAGCAAATGTCTAATAGCATCCCATTACTTATTGATCACTGACAGCCGCATTGCACGTCGAGCCTGGATCACAATCTCATTTCTTATTAATGAGCGCATCGGGGTTGTCAACATGTAGGGTTTAATAATTGAGCAGCGGTATTGTATCTTCAAACTTGCATTTAACACATGCTGTGAGAAGCAAAGCACAAATAAGGTAAACAGCTGCTAACAATGTGTGTACGCTTGACAAGAAAAAGAGGTCGAAGATCGATTTCAAATTAATCAGGCGCTTCATCGTTTCAGAAAACATTATTCTCTGCATTAAACTCAAAACTGCTTGTATAGGACTAAATTAGAGCTGTGTGTTCTGTCTGGCATTTAAAAGAAACAAACAAAAAAAGAACAGTGCCTTGTAAATAATATTCATGCTATATAATATTGTCATAAGTCGAAATGAGACTCAGGTAATTCACACTAACTTAATAAACGCACACTAAAGGAAAGAATAATTATAGATCAATATCCTCATCTCATGTGTATAGCTTTGTTTTGCAGCAACACGATGGCTCATCATTCATTGCTGCTAAATGCGTCATAAGGTTGCATTAATCATTCCCACCACACAGGTAGAGTAAAGCCTTCTGGTAATCTCCAGCTGTGTCTTCCTGCAAAAAGAAAAAAAAAACACGAAGAAAAAGAGTCTCATTTAATTTGGGAGGTTGAACATTTACATTCATGTATCAACTCCGATAGATTTGTTTTAGAAATCACTCCATTCTAATCATTTAATTTAAGTATTGGCAGAGTTAGTTTTGCCCTGTGACAGACTGGCGACCTGAGAAAATTGATGGAGATGATACCGACATGTGGGTAGCTCTAGCTCAGGTGGTTGGCTCTCCTACTCCTCCTCTCCACATGTCAATGTGTCCTTGAGTAAAACCACTGAAGTCAACATCAACATCCTCCAGTCAGTCGCGTGTCCCAGCGTCTTTTAGCAGCTTAGCAAATAATATTAAAATTTAGCTAATCCAAGCTAAAGCTATGAACACATATGAGCTTTCCTTCCACATTTCTTTCCTTCAATTTCTGCTGATGTGACGTAGCACAGAGTAAGGTAGAGAGTGCCTAGTTTGGATTAATTATAATACTTTTTTCCCCTGACATGTGTATTGACATCAATGCAGAGTAAGATTTTTTTGCCATCAAAAGTCCAATTTATTTGTCTGTTATCTCAAAATATCAAGTTAATAACTGAAAAGGTTGAAAAAACACCTTGAAAGTTTTACTTCTTCAGATTTTTTTGTCTAGCGCTTTTTGTTCTTAAGCTAACCCATCCATCCATTGTCTTAAATTCTTATTTAATTCAGGGTTGAAGGAAGGCTAGGAGGCAACCCCAGTTGTCATCGAACAAAAGGTGAGGTGGTACACCCCGCACAGGCCACCGGGCCATCACAGGGCTAGGTCGCTTGGGTACTGCTGTAAATATACAAATACAGCACTAAAATATCGATTTACTTTGATTCTCTTAGCTAAATCTTACATGGCTATCCAGCTAGCTACCCTGTGCAGATTATTCATCATCCCAGAGATTTTCACTCAGACAGTTGAATTTAAAGCTTATTAAGTAACAAAACATGAAAAATCTAACAGAAATGCCAACTAAATGTCAGTTTTGAAATCTCTCAAGCCCAGGGTCATGCTCCAGCTGCTGAAAGCTTAATGACTCTCTCTCTTCATGTTCTTTGCCTCCTCTGGATCTTTTCTTGTTTTGCCTGGAAACGTTTCCACAGGTACTCAAGTTTTACTACCATCAGTCATTTCCTCTCATGAGGGAAAGCTAGCTGGGGTGACTATAAGTGCTTCCTGTTTGGAGACCGTATATTCAAGACAATTAATGCATTCAACAGTGCTGCTTACAGCAATCCACTCTAATTACTCATGGTTGACTATTACCCAATACACATTAGATGACACCGTCCATGTTTACATCACATTGATAAGCAAAAGCAAATAATTTGTTTGACATCACTTTATAATCACTCTTTATTGAAACATTAGCACATTATCCTTTAAATGAGACCTATTAAGCTTTCTTTTATTTTCTCTCATATAAATACAGTTACAATGGTGGAAGCTAGTGTGTAAGCCGAAGTATAGGCAATGAGTCAAAAGCTTAGAATAGCTTTTGACTTCAGAATAAAAATGTAAAGCCTTAACTAAGCAAAGTGCCTCCACCTTCAATGTCAGGCATCCATAGTTGGTTGGTTTTCAGATTTTCAGGTATATGACAGAAAATGTTCAAAAATCAAGTCCCCAAGTCATAATTACAGCTAGTATGTTGACATTGCCATTATTTACATGTTAGATATTATTATTTGCAGCAACTACTGTGTGACATAAACATGCTATTATAATAGCAGGAACAGCACAGGGGTAATTAATGTCATTAGCTATACGTAGCTATTATTATTATTTTGGAAGGCAAAGTGAATGGTGATCAGTACGAGGACTGTGAACATGCAAAATGAATTATAAATTATTTAAAAAGCTGAGAAATTGTAGAATAACTGCCATAATTAAGGAAAAATGAACTCTGCTGAACTGTAAAAAATATATAATATATTTATTCAAAGATTATTTCATAATGTGTTATTATCTATTCAGTATTAGACCATTTAGTTCTACAGGAGGATCGTAATAACTCTTCAATGGAGGAACATCTGGCATTAGGAGAATAGATTATTCAGCTCATCTCGTGTGAAAAGAAGGGAAGCACACTGAGGAAGACGTTTAAAGTAAATCACTAATCCCCACTCCATCACTACACTGACGTGAGTAGTGTATAAGCAGCATATCCATAGTAAACCCAGCTGGTGCTCTAAAGTCATGCGGAGGGACAGAGGAGTATATTTAGCCGAACACAGAGACAACTGAGGAAAATAACATTTTACAAAAATGTGTTATTCTTCTGAAGTAATA
>VUQR01022959.1:6706-17708 GCA_015108515.1 Hemichromis elongatus | reverse complement strand
GCCTAAAGGAAGAGCAAACGCTCAGCTAGACACTCCCCTGTGCTAGCTGGGGAGAGCAGCAGATAGTCCAAAGACCTGCACACAACACAAAAACACCTATTCACAATCGTAATTGCCTAAATTCCTTTCATTCCGATCCCGGACGAGCCCCCACTTTGTTACGTCCCCACATGGCAGCTAGGCAAAGAGAGTGGGGGGCAGTAACAATTGGATGCAGATGGGAATGAAAAGGACGTCAGGCAGAGGTGTTTAACACAAAATAAATCTTTATTATAATCAGATAACTCAATAATCATATAACTGGAAACAGAAAGAGGCAGCAACGCTGCTTTAATGACAAATCAGACAGGACAACCCAAAAAAATGTCGGCGGCTTCAACTAAGAAAACAATTATAACCGAAAAACAGAAAAAGACAGCAACGCTGCTCTTAGCACTAACCAGGTAGGCCAAACCACAAAATGGAGGCCACTCCACTTAAGAAAGACACCTCTCAATTGAGGGTTACTCACACAGAGCCACACACAGCAGGCCTTTTCCACCTCTAGACCAGAGTATCACACCGACCAGCACAGAGGAAATCCACCTGAAGCCTCTCCTCCGCTCATACTGCTCTGCTCCAGCTTATATCACCTCTGGAGGGTAATTGGGGGTAAACTAGGGCAGATGAGCAGCAGCTGTGTCCTAGGAGAGAAGGCAAGGGCGGAGAGAGACAAAGGGAGTGGCTAGAAAACAGGAGGAGGAGCGAGGGAGAGGACAACACCACGCCCACACAAGGGCAGTTTCAGACAAGGGCCGTAACACCCTACCAAAAAATATCAGGGACAGACTGACATTCTGCAAAAAGTACAGCAAATGGACTGCTGAGGACTGGGATGAAGTCACTTTCTCTCATCAAGCCCCTTAATGATTGTCCAGAGAGGAAAAGGTGAGCGCTACCATCAGTATTGTCATGGATAAAGAATGGTACCAAAACATTCTTTGACAGCACCTTCTTCCCTCCATCCAAGAACAGTTTGGTGAAGAACAATGCATTTTCCAGCACAATGGAGCACCGTGCCATAAGGCCAAAGTGATAACTAAGTGGCTTGGGGAACAAAACATTGAAATTTTGGATCCATGGGAAGGAAACTCTCCAGACCTTAATCCAATTGAGAACATGTGGTCAATCCTCAAGAAGCAGGTGGACAAACAAAGCCCCACTAATTTTGGCAAACTCAAAATATTGATTATGACAGAATGGTTTGCCATCAGTCAGGATTTGGCCCAGAGGTTGATTGACAGCATGCAGGGGTGATTTGCAGAGGTCTTAAAAGAGAATAGCTGACACTGTAAATATTGACTATTCTCAGAAACCTGATGTAACTATCAATGACAGCCTTTGAAACTTATAAAGTGCTCGATACATTGACAATACATTGACAACCTGTGCCATTCTGATAGCTGGGAAGTGGACGGATGGATGGACTGGGGAAGATACATGTAATGCATTGTTGCAGATTCCTACCACTGTGGTAGTAAGACCAGGTTTATGGGCCATTCCATGTGTCTTTGTTTCATTACACTGGAATTGCATACTGTAAGCCACAGATCAAATTAAGCTAATTTTCTTCAGGGACGTTGCATCAGTCTCTTAAGAGTGTTATTTTATAGATGACATGCCCCATGTGTGAATGACCAGTGTGTCTCCCTCTGCTTGCATCAAATTATTTTTGCTCTGGGGCCTTTAGTTTAAATGTAAAAGGTCAGACATGTGTGGAGGGATCTGCACACATACATAGATTTTTATAAATATCCAGTTTGTACATATTTTTGCTTTTCACTTCATTGTAGAATTTAGAGCTTTACTAAATGCAATGGCAAGCTGCGATGTGTGCCTCACTTGTTCCACATCCACTTGCCCCAGATTCAGGTCACACTTTGATGCACAGCAATGTGCTGCAGTGGTCTACTTGTAACTCCATCATTAACTTGCAACACAATGTGATGTTCTTAAAGGTGCACTGTACTAGAACTCATTCTGGCTCAGTATGGAGGGTTCAGTGGAGTCACAGCCATGAAAGATGATATTTTAATTCTGTCATTTTTATTAAGCCTTCCTGGCCCGGTATCATTTCTCAGCAAATGACCTTGACAGACAATGAAGCCTCAGCATAAAAGAGTGGGAGCTGGTTAATAGTTAATGGCCATTTCCATTATTACTTGCAGAGCCTGTGTGCATACCTGATCTGCCAGGTTTTGTGTGTGCATTTTTATAAATACAAAGATTAGTTCTTGCTGGAAAGAGGGCCAGAGATAAAGTATTAAAATATTACTGTTGTCACAAGTGAAAATTGTTGGAAATATCATCGTCAGCAGGAATGAATGGAAAAGAAATCATTGAAAAACTGAAAGGAAAATAGCACTGCACTGTTGTTTCATTGGGATTTCCCTTTTCCTAATTGTCACTTTTCCTAATGTGTGTCTGTATGTGTGACAGCTAGGGAGGAACGCAGTAATGGTGCACTCATACTGTAGAAAACAGGCTTTCTGGCTGTGTGTCAGTTGCAGCTGCCTTGTCACTGCATTTAAGATTCAGGTGTCTCAACCACCTGTATGAGGGCTCATACATAAACTAAAAACAAACAAAAAAAAAGAAGTCCATTACACAAGCTCTAATGGATTCCAGGAATGAACCTAGACAGGGAACTTCCTTTCAACACATCTCTAAAATGAATTTGCTTCTAACATATCTTCCAAGTTATCTTCCTGTTAGGCATACAGAATCGTTATTGCATCAAACAGGCTTCCGCCACTTTTTACTGAGCGTTAAAATTAGGAATTTATGCCTCATTGCAAAGGTGACCTGATGCCAACAAAGCTGGCTTCTAAAACAACTTCACAGCAATAACCATGTAATGAAACCACTGCGCTTGCTCATTACCATCTAAGTCTTAAATGGTTCCATACTTTTCTGTATAACACCCTTCTAATCTAATCTTCAACTGCCAACAGAAGATAAACACAGTAGTATGACAGAACCTATGGTTATTTTGTAACCTCTGTTCTCTGAGTGAGACACTATCTCTCCACTCTGTTACATATCCCATATGTACAGGAAATGATGCCCCTTGGTCATGGCGCAGGGATACTTCTTTAAGACACTGGAGAAATAGTCTCTCATGCCAGCCCGTTCTCACTCCTGAGGCATATCATACCGACTTTTTGTCGCGTAGGGACAGCGAAAGGTGACCTTCTGCATTGTAGAATGACGGTCCTGCGGTAATAGATGTTCTAGCCATGTATTTCAGCCCTAAACCTAACCTTATTCCTAACCCTAACCAGCACTTTAATGACGTAAAATAGTGTTTTCCAAAGCGATTTCAAGAAAATAAATGAACATGTGTAGAATGAGTCCAAACGGTTCTCATGTTTTCTCATTTTTCCGATCTCGTCATTTAGGAACGTGTTGGATACCCGAAAGCGTAAAATATTAACAATTTGTCACCTATTGTAAAATATTACGCTTAGGGAGTGAGAACGTGTTGCTCATGCAAAGAACCAAGCTTACACAGTAACCATTTGTTCTCTATCATATCAAGACTACCTCTCCACTCCGTTACATATTCAATATGTTTGGGGTATCTCTTTAAGACACCCCCTGAGGAGATGGTGTAACCCAAACAAACAAACAAACTATTGCAAACAAACTATTTACAAAGATATACACTCGCCAGCCTGGTCAAGGCCCCGCCAAATGCAAACTTTGGAGGTGGAAGGCAACTGTCTGCCAGACACAAGCCTGACCTCAGTTAGTCCCGTTGTAGTCTTTGCACCAGCCATGGTGCAAAGACTGCAACGGAAAAAGCCATTATGGCTGGCCCACAAGACGCTAGGCCGACTGTGGAGACAAAGGCTGCTGCTGTGGGACACATTCAGGCAGTAAAATCTAGTGAAGGGCGATCCAGACAATCAGGTTGCCACTGCACATGTGGCTGAGAGGGAGGCGCCCCTCCACAAAGCCCATGATGTGCTGTCTGTCCTGATTATGACATGATACCCATTATGTCATCATCAGTACAGTTATGTGCCGGGATGCCCAGAGGCCAGTCCAATGGTCATTGACCCTACAGCCCTCATGGAATGCACCCCTACCTACTGGAGAGCCGCCTGTGAAGACCAACTGATGGTGAGTCACTGGACCCACCACTTAGCTCCGCTCCATGTTGGACGAGTCCCTCCACCAACAGAGAGCTTTGTGGAGCCCTCAAGAGACTACCACTGTTGACTGGTGGTACCGCTGTGGGCACAGACCCAGGCTCAGCAGGCATCACTGGACTGGCATAATGTGCAGGAGAGCCAATGGGACTACCTCCACAGAGTTCAGAGGCAGAAAAATATCCAGAACACTGGATGCTCTGCCTAACACATTGAAAAATTGATCCTGGCCCAACTGTGTCCCTAGGGAGCTGCTGGAGGCTAGCTGGAGGCTGGCTGAAGGTACCTCAGAGGACAGGACAGAAACGGGGTCTGCATTCAACACATTTGGGCAGGGCTGCCATACTTGGGGTGGCTTTAGCTCAGGTGGAGGAGGGGGTCGCCTACTAACCAGAAGGTTGGTGGTTTGATCCCAGTCTGCTTCAAATATCCTTAGGCAAGATACTAACCCCAGGTTTTATCCATCGGAGTGTAAATGTGTATGTGTGAATGTTAGTTAGATAACACTATAAACACTAAAAGCCTGTGTAAATGGGTGTGATTGGGTGAATGAATGAGTTGTATAAACCGCGTTGAGTGCTCAGAGTAGAAAAGCGCTACATAAGAACCAGTCCATTTACCATTTACGATACCCAGTCAGGGCTGGAGGCAGCTGCAACCTGGAAATTGTAAGACAACACACAAACTGTCTAAGGAGCTGTAAGGAACAAACATACACACTTAGTTTTGACTTTCTTGTGGGTAGACCACGTAGTGTTTCCACACCACTGCTCTTATTGTTTATCTTATGGTGTGAATGGGATGCTTGACGTTATGTGTTATGAACTGTGAAGTCTGAGAGTTCTAGGCTTGCTTAGCATCCCAGAGAAGCTCTTGCTTGCTGAGCTAACGTGTTAGCTACAGCCAGGTCTTGCTGCCTGCATACACACATGACACCTTGGGCAACACGCCATATGGGAAGCCAGCTCTGCAAGCTGGAGAACTTTCATTCACCGGCTGACAAGTCAGACGCAGTGATCTCTAACTGGCATAAATCCGTGAGACTGCCAACAATACACTAGGGGGATACAGCGTGCTGTCAGAAGCTAGGCAAGTGCCAAGTGTGCAACCCGCGAGACAAGGTACCAGCAACTATGGTCCCTCAGGCTTCTGGGCTTTTTTTTGGATAGGGGATAACATAAATCCTGGGAGGCTGTCAAGGCCAGTTACACATCGCAATGGACACACACAATAAACCACACAGTGTACCACACACGGTACCACACAGAGTACATGCACACAATCAAATAAAGATCAAACGATCACCGGTTTCACGTGTGCACAGCTTTTATTTACGTAAGCTGTGGGCCGTGGCCAGGCTAGCTAGAGTGTCTTAAAGAAGCATCCACGTGCCACCATCGGGGGGGCGGGGTCATTCCCCTTACATATGGAATGTAATAGAGTAAAGAAAAATATGATATGACAGAGAACAACAGAGATGAGGCTTTATATGTTTGAACATGAAGAATACAGAGCAGACATTTCTGAAAGTCCACAGTTCTCACTGGTGTCTCCCAAACAGAACATTAGCCTGCGTGCTAAGTACTGCACTCTAAATGAAAGCATGCCATTTGTTTTACCTTCTTAGGTAACAGCCATAATGCAGCACAGAAACCAGCCTCAGTTTATTATCTCGGGCTGGTTTGCATCCAGTGTCCGTCCTTGCTTGCCAGCATTTGTTAGGCAAATTCTGTGCATGCTTCAGGTTGACCAGCCTTTACCTAATATCCTACAGACTGCAGTCTGTGACAGCAACCACGGCTGTAAATAGCTATATCCTTTTTCCAATGAGGTCATAATAATGTATTTTCATCCTCATTTAAAAAACAGGCTCTACATCATAATATGTCTTAAAGTGGTAGCATCACCTGGAAAAAACACATGTTGAGTAATGCAAAAGACTTTAAGAATAAATATTACTAAAATAAACTCCACAAACAGTTTTTGTTAATGAAACACTTTGTTTTCATTAGATTTAGATTAGATTTTTTTCAGTTCACTTCACAAAGTTTGTCCTTGTAATTTTGTCAGTTAAAGTGCCACAAAATGGGAAGAAGCAGTAAATGTTTAATAGTGATGTACTGTTGTTAAATGTAGCCATAAAAGTGGATTTTCTGAGAATTAAGGGACATTAAATGAGCTGAGCAGCGTTTCTCAAAACGAGTTACCCCATCATGTGTAATATCAACCTAAGATGCCTTTAGAAGCTTTGCTTTCCTGCCATCGAGACAGAGAAAACTTCCAGTGGATAGTTTTGCCTAAGTCTATTCAGCTTTGCTGGCTGCTTTACCTAAAACAAATAAAGAAGAATGTTCTCGAGTCAACAACTTTAATCCCTTTCTTCTTTCTTCCTGTTTTCCAGTAGAAAAAAGGTGTTTTGGTGTCTTTGGCAATAGAATGATCAGAGTACTGTCACAATGTTTTGTGATGTGGTGCATTCGCCTGTTTCTCCTGTGTTGTGCTGGACTGCACTTTACTGTACTGAGCAAGGCTTTGCATCTAGGCCATGTAGACGAGTCGCCTTCTGCTGCATGTGTCTGAGTTCTGTGCTGGGAGGAGAGCTGTATAATCAGGACAGTGTTTTATTTAAAGGCTGTAACGTGGGCAGCTGAAATTCTCCGGGGCTTCAATGCTTCATAGCCCAGCTCTCATAGAGGTGATCAGACCTCCCACTAACTTTTAACACCTCAGCCCTTTTCTGCACAAACTTTGAATCTGATGCGGTCTGGAAGATGGACAGACACTGCCTTTTAGAGTCCTTCGTGATTTCTTTAAGGTGACGGGATGGAGCCTGGCAAGAGTGAGGGATAATGTAAGCAAAAGAAGAGGGCAAGCCAGGCACCACTTTGCATGCTAGTCCATTTGTCATGTGTTAGTAATGTGTGAGCTTTTTGTTTCCTGTGAGTGAGCGTGACCCTTTCAGTGGGTTAGGGTAGAAACAACAACAGAAAGCATTTTAATGCTGGGATCAAAAGTCAGATATAAATGACAAACACATCGTGGTGTTTTTCCAAACGAGCACAAATTGCAGTGAGCGAATCAGACATGTGATAAAAGCAAACATGCATTTAGATTGAAAAGCACACAGAATAAAATTATATTTGGAGGTCTTTAAATTGTTCCAATAAAGACACTCAGAGTACACACACAGCACCTTGGCCTATGTGCCATATTTGTTAAGGTGTTTGCAAAGCTTCTAGTTTTGCAGCATCGTGCGTCCACTGGATTGTAGGAGTGTGGGAAATGTGAGAGCTTCAAAAGTATATATGTGAGAAGAGGAGACACTGGCTCTCCAAAAGTGCTTATAGGACTGATCCTGAAAGAGAGAGCTTTTCCTCTAACCTGATCACACAACATTTTCCTTAAGTAAGTCTTCTTGGTGTGATCTTGCTTAAGCTGTCAAGTCAATAAAAGTGTGTACACAAGACCAGAGGAAGCTCAACTTACTACAACTTGAGACAAAAGGAAAAAAATGTACGAGTCCATGCAGAAGTGCTCGTACCTGTGATATTTGATCTTTCTAACAGTTGTAGTTAACAGGATGAGCCTGTCTTACACACTGACTGTCAGGTTCACTGAGGAGTAATTTCTCATTCGCATTACGTCTTCCTAGAGCGACTTCCCTTCACAAGGAAAACATTTGCTGGTCGTACATGTGTACCGATCATGTGATGCTGAGTGTTCGGAGATGATTTCATACCAATCTAGCAGAGCAACAGTGTCCAACGTATCTCCCTGTTGGCTGTGGGAAGATTTAACTTCTGTGGTTTGGTTTTAACATTCTGTTTAATGTCTGGGGTCGCGCTGAATATGATGATGATGATGATGATGATGATGATGGTGATGATGGTGACTAAGATCAGGAATCCACAACAATAAAAATGACTGCAGTTACCAAACAGCGTCTGCAGCCATGTGCTTGTTTTGTGAAATTAAGTGTGGACAGCTTCTCTGATTAGTTTAAAAGGGTTTAATTCAGTTCTTTATCTACACCCCATGAACAATAAATGATAACCCTTCTTTACTTGTTTGTGTTGTTTGTGATACCTGTTATTATTAAAAAACAAACAAAAACAGATAATCACACCCATCATGGACTGAACCTTCCACTTGGCTTCTCTGTTGTGCACACACACGTACACACACACACACACACACGCACACACACACACACGGACACACACTTCAGGGTAGGAGCTTGCTGCCAGACCAGAGTTCGCACACACGAGGTCTCGGATCCTCAAAAACTTTCGTTCCCTCAGCAAAGACAGCAGGAAATGCTCTCAAATTGTGACTACTGTCGAATAGCTTAGCTGCACTTAGCTGCCATGAATGAGGGTAAGTGCACAGTTTGACACCAGCAGGCTTCTGTCACTGCTAAAGGCGGTGAGTTTCTCTGTGCTTACACATTTAACACATGCGCTCACAAGCATGAATTGTAACACCACAACCATTTTGACAGCCAGTCGTGGTCAAGAGTTCTACTTAAATTTAAAACCTTCCATTCGTGTAACTGATTCATCTGTAATTTTTGGGAGAAAAAGTCACACAAATGTATTTTATTAGTATTTATTCACGTTGTATATGTGTTTAAAACAAGCTCGGAGTACACGAGGTTTTCGAGCTACAGAATTGGAAATATGATCTAGAAGAAGAACCAGGCTGAGAAGTAGAGCTGAGCTAAATGTCCCTGGAGCACACCTGCCCAGCCTTTGTCACCTCTGACACAGAAAGCAGGAGGCTCAGCAGATCAGCCCGTTTTCTCATCATACACCAACACTTCAGTTATAGACGATCACTGCAGCAGCAGGAGCACTACAAACACACTCGCCAAACTAAGGCTGACAGAATTGAATGTTGGGGCTTAATAACTGTCGATTATTAACGCCACGTACAAACTAAAATAACAGTTGAATAGTGGGCTGCACAAATATCAATTTGATGAAGGGGCGTGTCCAAATCACGTTATAACATTTTCAGTATGTAATTGACAACACGTTCACTCGGGTGGCTGTGGCTCAGGCGGTAGAGCAGGGTGTCTGCTGTTGGCATTCTATATTTCTGATGTTGAACTCAGGGAGCAGCTCACCTGTTGAGCACTTTGACTTGTACCAATGTGCTTTTTTTTGTATTAACTAAGCTTATAGTTTGTGTATAGAACCTTAAATTGTAAAGTGTCTCGAAACTATGGCTGTTATATAAATAAAGAAGAGATAAAAGTACAAATGTTGTAGGATAACAGGGTGAGGTTTTAGAGGAGACACCTTCAATCAGAGTTGAGTACATCAGCAAATACACGTAGCTATGTGTGCAAGAGACGGGAGCAACACACAAGAGTACAAATGAGACTGCCCATGTTATAAATGGTAAATGGCCTGTGTTTGTATAGCTTTACTTAGTCCCTATGGACCCCAAAGCGCTTTACACTACATTCAGTCATCCACACACTGGTGATGGCAAGCTACATTGTAGCCACAGCTGCCCTGGGGCGCACTGACAGAGGCGAGGCTGCCGGACACTGGGGGGGGCGCCACCCTCTGACCACCACCAGTAGGCAATGGGTGAAGTGTCTTGCCCAAGGACACAACAACCGAGACCGTCGGAGCCAGGGCTCAAACCGGCAACCTTCCTATTACAAGACAAACTGCCAACTCTTGAGCCACGATCGCCAGTTAGAGCATCATGTACGCTGGCTCCCTAAGAAACAGAACTTGTAATCTGGAGTCACCGAAATGCCGGGACTAATGACTTGAGGGTGTCTTTAGATTGGATGGAAACCTACTGAGTTTACACATGTGCCGGTGTGTGACAGAATGAGGGAGATGGTGAAATGGGAGATGAGCTGTAAAACTGTGACGCCCCCTTCCTCAGAGTCTGGAGCTTAGGCAGCTCCAACTCAGCTCACAGCTTTTTAAGCTGGACTGCCGGCTCATCTCTTCCCACCCACAGACAAGATGTAGCCTCTCTCTGTTCTCCTAGTTTGTGTGTGTGTGTGTGTGTGTGTGTGTGAATGCATGGTGTGAGCATCCTCACACCACTCGCCTGGGTGCTTCTGGGCATGCCTTGTTCCTTTTCTCACTCCATTTGTGAGTTTCTTTACATAACCAGCGACTGCATATTCCTCCTCTTCCAGATTTTCTGTGAAGTATTCTTAAATCTCCAGTGTTGCGTCATGGATGCTTTTTATGTCTGATAACAGTAAAATAAACAGCAACTCTCCCAGACTGCCTCCTTCACGGAGTACAGTGAGTGAGAGAGTCGTGCAGTGCATGTGTGGTGTTTATTTAAACAGTCTTCCTGTAGAAGGAAAAGTCATGGGAAGAGCTCAGCACTTTAAATACAAACATTAGCACTATGTAGGCTTTCCAACAGGGGGACGGTGATGGATAGAGGGAAATGAAGTGAGGTGTCAGGCAGAGTGCCTGGGATCGCCCGACCACTGAGGCTATAAAAAGAATGAAATTTGCCAGAGGACCTGAGGTATCAACATCCGCCGGCCTAATCTCTGACCTCCATCGCTATCACTCCCCAGCCTTTCCCTCTCCTTCATTTATCCATACCTGTGGCAACAGGGACACTCGGATGTCAGCTGGCGTCCACAGCGAGACGCATAGACAAACCTTCCAAAGATTTTGTGACATGACAAATTATCAAGGTTAATTATCTCTCTGAGTCTGACAGCGTGACAGCTCATTAAGGCATTACAAGGCTCCATAATTTCCCCTATCCTGCTTTTTTTCTGGTGCTATTCAGCTGGCGTTGTGAGG
>VUQR01022958.1:0-18061 GCA_015108515.1 Hemichromis elongatus | reverse complement strand
AGTTTCAGTTAAGGATGGAAAAAATAAACACTGATGTGGCTATATATATATATATATATATATATATATATATATATATATATATATATATATATATATATATATATATATAATAGTTAGAGATGATAAAAATGATAAAAATGTTGTGGCTCTGAACAGCTGCTCATAAAGCAAACATAAAAAAAAAACTACTGTCGTCATTATTTTGAGTCTTGTAAAACTTAATTATTATTGGCGCAGCACATGCACATGATATAAATCACTTGTGTGTCAATTTAAAAAGACACATAAGTGGATCCACATCATAAAATATACATTCTATAAATATAATTCCTTAAAGCTCAGCATCTGCTCATTTGAAGCTTTAAGCACACCACTGTGCAAAAGTCTTGCATCGCCCGTCAGTTCAGCACAGCCTGAACTCTCTATTTTCTTTAAGTAGTCCAGAGAAATAGTTCTCCAGGCTTCTCGAAGGACATTCAAAGCCCTTCTTTGGATGCTGGCCGCCTTTTGTTCATTTTGTCTGTCAACATGATCCCACCCTGCTTCAGCAGTGCTTAGGTCTGACTCTGGAGAAGCCAGTCCACAACTGATAGTGTGTTTGTTGTGTGTTTTTCTTTATCCAGGTATGCGTTCACTCTGTTGTCAGTGTATTTGAGATCACTTTCATACCGAAAAATGAAATCACTACCAGTCAGACATTTTACAGATCATAGAGCCCGGTGGATCAAAACCCAAATGTCTTCTTTGGTCCTCCACGTCTCTGGTTTCTTCAGTTTTTTTTAAGAACACTGTACACTGTGCTCGGATATGCCAAGGTTTCAGCTAATAGCTCTTTTGGAATTTTCTTATCGCTGCAAAAATGCTATGTTATGCCTGTCAGACTGTGTTATCTTTTGCATTGTTTGCACATTCATTAAACATTCAGCACTTTTGAAAATGGCCAGGGACACGTACAAAAAATTCTGGCCCCTTGGAAGCAAAATATAAAGAAATAAGGCGTGGCTCGAGGATTTTGTACACTACTGTCTGTTGGCTTGTTTAGAAATAAATTGCTTGGGGTTTTGAAGCTACGATAATAACTTACAAAATATTCCACATTCTTCCCAAAAATAGAGTTTAATATTGTATTCTTTCAGATTATTTTCTGTATTAGTTTTAGTTGCATGGTTGTGCACAGTTTTGTTTCTTGTTTCACGCTTGTGTGTAAAAAGCATTTCACGCATTTTCCTATTGTTCTCCACTACTGATTATTGAGTAAGTTGCTTTTTAATCACGTGTGTGGGGTGGGGGTTTAACGAGGTATTGTGCAAACAATAAAAAATTCCTAATTTTGCAGATCACAGCTTGTAGTACTCGTGATAAACGTCAGGGGGAGCAAAAAGCAGATGTGACTGTTGAGCCCGCTAGAAATAAACAAACAGAGGAAGTGTGTTATTTACGCCTACTCTGGGTTCAAGATGGCTGCTGGAGACAACAGCGGCAGGCCTCCTTGCCTCAGTTTCTCTGGTCCGGGTCCTTTGGGAAACAGCCAACCCAGCAACAGTGTTTTCTCCATGCCCGCATCCAACGGCGGAGGGGTCGGTGCAGCTGGGGGGCCGCAGGGAGCCGCGAGGCGGCCCAACCCGCAGCTCGGGCCTGGAGGGGGAGACGGCAACGGTGTTTCGACCGGAACTCAACCGACTGCGCAGAACTCCCTGCAGCAGCCCGTTGCGGCAGGTGCTGCGGCAGCCGGAGCAATGGCCTCCCCGGCATCCAACATGGCTAGCACCGCGGCGTCAAACGCCTCCCCAGCGGCGGCACCGACGGCCACTCCGGCGGCCGCCTCCGTGCTGGTGTACCGAGAGCCAGTGTACAACTGGCAGGCAACGAAGAGCACCGTGAAAGAGCGGTTCGCTTTCCTCTTCAACAACGAGGTGCTCAGTGACGTTCATTTTTTAGTGGGCAAGGGGATGGGAGTTCAGAGGATACCGGCACACAGGTAAGAGGATTAAGAGGGGGGGGAAGAGGCTCTGCAAGCGGCTCTGCAAGCGACTTTATCCCCGCCTCTGTCTCCGTCTCTGCTGCTGTCAGGTTCGTTCTGGCTGTAGGGAGCGCAGTGTTTGATGCCATGTTCAACGGGGGGATGGCGACTACGTCAACGGAGATCGAGCTCCCAGATGTGGAACCAGCAGCATTTCTGGCCTTGCTAAAGTAAGGAGCTGAGTGTCTTTTAACTCGACGCTCACCTTAAAGTGGGCGTGGTTTTACACCGATCAGTCACAACATTAATACCAATGACAGATATGGGCACCTGACAGTCCTGGTACCTCATAGCTTGACACCTGTGAGTTGTTGGGATATGTTAGGCAATGAGGGAACGGTCAGCACCTGATTGTGGCTTGTTGGAAAGCACAGAAAGTAAGGATATTTGATTTCTTTCTGTGTTGTAACAAGGCTTCTTGGCAATAAATCTTATACCGTTGGGGAGCCTTTTTATTTCCCTTTAAATGGTGCCACATCTGTAAGGAAAATGCATTTGTGGATTGCAACGATGGAAAACTTGCCAAATCTGGTCCGGGGCTGAACTCTATCCTCCAAGATGACAACACTTGCCCCCTCAGAGAGGGGTTTATCAGAGACTGCCTCCAGAATTTGGAAGTAAAGAGGATTGAATGGCCAGCCTGCGGCCCTGATCTCAACCACACTGAACACCCGTGGGATCAGCCTGGATGTGCAGTTCATGCCAGATTGACCAGCAGAACCACGCTGGCTGATTTTCACACTCTCACTTCTGCTGCTCAACCCACAAAAGCATTTTCCTTACAAATGTGGAAATAAACAGGCTTTCCAGTGGTATAAGATTTTTTGGCCAAGAAGCATTGTTATAACAAATAAGTTATTGACCAAACACAAATTTCCCTACTTTTTTTTTTGCTAAGTTTAGACAAGTGAGTCGGAGCATCTCCAGCAGGCCTTGGCAGAACCGGGAACCTGTAAGATTAAGTAGTGAGTTAGTGACCAGGTCATGAATAAGCAAAGGCTCAAGGGAGGAAAAAAAAATCTAAAAACTGCTGTAGTTGCGGGTTATGATAGATTGGTTTCGAAGCTCGCTGAATATTGGTCAGAGTGGCCGTGCAAACTCCTGCCCACTGACAAAAGCTTAAAACAGGTATGTGAGCATCAGAACTGCATCAGTGGAGGAAGGTGACCTCATTTTAATAAATGCGTTGATGTTAGAAGAAGGCAAGCTGGCAGGTGCAGTGAGCCAGAGCTGTTTTGGTGGCAATATATTGGGCAGGTGCTGTTCATTTTATCACAATTGAATATTAGGGCATACACACATGCACAGTTATTGTAATGCAATATTATGTTTATGTTTAATCTGCCATTTTTCTGCAGGTTTCTCTACTCTGATGAAGTCCAGATTGGGCCTGAGACGGTGATGACCACACTCTATACAGCAAAGAAGTATGCAGTTCCAGCCCTGGAGGCTCACTGTGTGGAGTTCCTGAAGAAGAACCTCAGAGCAGACAATGCTTTCATGCTGCTGACACAGGTCCGCCTTTGAAAAATGGCTCCACCTTTTGGCTTTTGACTGCCATACTTTATTTTCAGCATTCCTGTGCAGAGCATGTGTTAACAATTTAGTCCAACATGTTGAACTTCGAGATCCACGTGTCTAAGCATAAACCACACTATGAAGCTTGCGGATTGCAGCTATCATCTAAGGTTTTAAATTTTCCTGTATATTCAAAATAATTTGTAATTTCAGGCACGGTTATTTGATGAGCCACAGCTTGCCAGCCTCTGTTTGGAGAATATTGACAAGAACACTGGAGATGCGCTTGCCGCCGAAGGCTTCACAGACATAGATCTGGGTAATTTGTCTCTGTGGTTGTGAGCCCCATTATGTCCAAGTTTTGTATTTCAGAGTAACAGTGTGATATTTTTTTTTGTCATCCTTTTCTTTTTTAGACACACTGGTGGCAGTGTTGGAGAGAGATACTCTGGGAGTGAGGGAGGTGCGATTGTTTAGTGCTGCAGTTCGTTGGGCTGAGGCCGAGGCGCACAGGCAGCAGCTGCAGCCAACGCCCGAGAACAAACGTAAAGTCCTGGGAAAAGCTCTCACGCTCATCCGGTTCCCTCTCATGACCATCGAGGAGTTTGCTGCAGGTCAATGGGAGCATTTTTAACCATTTAAAAAAAAAAAATTCCCCTCTTATAAACACACACTTTGATTTAGTCTCTGACATGTGTCCTCGGGTTACATCCCTTTCCCTCCAGGTCCAGCACAGTCCAGTATCCTGACTGACCGGGAAGTGGTGAGTCTCTTCCTGCACTTCACAGTTAACCCGAAGCCTCACGTGGATTTCATTGACCGCCCTCGCTGCTGCCTCCGCGGAAAGGAGTGCAGCATCACACGTTTTGGTCAGGTGGAGAGCCGCTGGGGCTACAGCGGCACAAGTGACCGCATTCGGTGAGTCAGGAGCGTTTCAAAACTGTAACTATAGATTCTGTCTTCTTACAAAAAATGTAAAATATAAACGTATGGAATCATGTATAAATATGATAAGTAATTCAATAAAAGGTCAATGAGGTGAATAAGTGAAAGTATCAAAAATACTTTTAAAAAGTATTTTTCCTGATACAAATTTCCACTTTGAGCCACTGAAATCTATTTAATATAATTTTTATTATTATTTATATTATTTTTCAGTAAAACCAGTCAAGACTACATAATTTAAAAAAATATAATCACTTTTTCCATCCACTGCCATTAACACAACATCTTCGTTGACAGTATAATCAAATTCACTGTGTTCTTTGAAAGAAATGATAAGAATTTTATTTAAATGAGGCCTGGATGTAACTAATAATACTAACAGTGGTCGAATGGCCTCCGTTTCATGTGTTTTTTCTATAGTCACGTGCAGTAATGGCTAGAAAACTAAAGAAACTAAGAAACATGTTTATACTCTTTAGCATGCTGCACATACAGTTGTACCATCAGATGTAAAACTGTCGCATGTTTCTTTGTCTTTTTATTCACAGGTTCTCTGTAAACAGAAGGATATTCGTGGTTGGTTTTGGGCTATATGGCTCAATACATGGACCCACAGATTACCAAGTCAACATACAGGTATGGGCTTTAAAATCTTTCTATCTAAACATATTCTGGTTTGTTTTCCTCCTTGGTGTGGTTCATTGTGCAGATGTGAATATGATAATCACAGTCAAGTGCGGTCCAAAAAATCTGCATCCTTTAAGAGACCCTTTGGAGGAAGAGGAACTCTTTGACATGTTCTAAATGAGCCACAGGGTAGTTTGTGGTGGTGATAATGGGATCAAACCTCAATCCAACCCAACTACCAGGTGTACCCTAAATGCCCTCTGTAAGCCTGTGATGCTTTATTTTGGAGTGCGCAAACTGTAGCAGATAGCCAGAGAATAAACAGAGGCCTCACTTGGAGTTGGAGACTGAGCACAGCATCTTCTTCCCTTGTTTATTTTTGTTAATTGCATGTCAGATACTTCAGGCCAGTCAGTGGACTGAACAGTTTCACGTGGTTTGTAGTGATGCATTTTGGTCTGCTTGGAGTTTTCTCTTTGGGAAAAGAAATCACACCATCTGGTAAAAGCTGCAAAGTCCTTATCGACTGATTCATAGCAGAGTAAACAAACAGTAGTTGTGAAAAGCTGTCTGCTTTTATGTCTTGTTGTAATGGAGGTTTTATGTTTATTTCCAGATCATTCACACAGACAGTAACACAGTGCTGGGGCAGAACGACACGGGTTTCAGCTGTGATGGTTCGGCAAACACCTTCAGAGTCATGTTCAAAGAGCCAGTAGAGATCCTACCCAACGTCAACTACACTGCCTGTGCCACACTCAAGGTATGTAATGTCAAAAATATTTAATACTTGAAGCAGAAAAGCACAAGTACTGCACTGCTCAGCATATTTATCTAATTTATTTAATTCTTTTATTCATGGAGTTCCACAGGGCTATGTGCTAAGACCAATTTTATTTACATTATACTTAAAATATAATGTAAGGCAATCTTGGATAGTGTCATTAGAAGGCATAGGATAGATTTCACTACAGATAATACACAGCTTTATCTACCTATATGAAGCCAGATTCAGGAATGTCTTAAAAACATAAAGACCTGGATGACCTCTAATTTTCTGCTTCCTAATGAAAAAAAACTGGGGTCATTGTACTTGGCCCTAAAAATCTTCCAAACATGGAATCTAACCAGATGCTTACTTTGGATGCATTACCCTGGCCTCCAGTAACACTGTGAAGAATCCTGGAGTTGTTTTTGACCAAGAGATCTCCTTCAATTTACATACCAGTATAGAACAAATATGTAGGACTGCTTTCCTGCGTTTGAAGAGTGTGGCATTTATTACTTTTAGGCTGGACTTCTGCAATTCATTATTATCAGGTTGTCCTAAAAACCCCTTGAAAAGTCTTTATTATTATTTTTTTTCTATTTCCCTTCCATCACCCCAACCAGATGAGAGACTGGTTTCTTCCTGTTAAAAGGGAGTTTTTTCTTCCCGTTGTTGCCAGAGGCTTGCTCATAGGGGGTTGTTTGATTATTTGGGTTTTCTTTCTTTCCTGTTGTTGTGATTTGAGGCTATATATAAACAAAATCGAGTTTAATTTTCTGTCTTACAGGGTCCAGACTCTCATTATGGCACTAAGGGAATGCGAAAGGTAACACACGAGTCGTCATCCACTGGCACAAAGACATGTTTCACCTTCTGCTACGCAGCAGGCAACAACAATGGAACCTCCGTAGAGGACGGACAGATTCCCGAGGTCATCTTCTACACATAGTCACCTCAGACATTGCAACAATCTTCCATCAAATGTGACAACCGTGACACCAGCGAGTGCAGGGTCGCACCTCAGCGGCTGTACTGGGGACTAATCTGTCAGACTTCATACTGTTCCCTCCATATCGCGAACAACTGTTGGCAACATGGGAAGACAAACAGGCTGGAAGTGGTGTAGGTCACTACATGGGGCAAAGCTCGTCATTTGAGATGTCTCTCTCCTTCTCAGTGGCTTTCCTTTATCCCATTGTTATATTGACACCAGCCTCTGAAACTAACTGCAACCGACTCCACGTAGAAACAAGAGGGAAGGAGAAGCCTCTCAGATTATTCGCAGTATCAGTGTCACTGCTGTGGATTGATAAAGGCTTAAACTGTATGAGTCCCCTTTCTGCACTCCACAGCATTAACGCAGAGGAGAGTCTCAACTGTATGAATGTACAGTTTATCAGATTTGCCAAGAAAAGATCCTCATCACTGTTTAGTACAGACTAGAATCCCACATTAGCTGTAACTTCCACATACTGACAGACCTCATAGGCTTTATGAAATCTTGGTAAATTTAAACCAAACTTCATGTTAATCTTAACAATATGGTTAGGGTAAGATTTTTTTTTTTTTTGGGTTTCTACATACAGAACAATCTGTGATTTCTTGTGTCCTTGCTTGGTAGTTGCCTATATCCAAGATAACCTTGCACTTCTTGGCCTTGCATATGTTAATTTGGTTGTTGTATGGATGCACACTAACTCTTCAGATATGTTTCTTTTATGCTTTGTTTTAAAAAGTGTGGGTGGAACAGCTTTCCCGTCTCGGTGTGGAAGCGAGAGGGTTGTATATTAAAGTGGCATTTATTAACATTATATATGTAACTTGAATTAAGCATCGATTAAAGAGTGAAGAAAAAATGTTATCGTCCTTGTGTTTTGTGTGCGAAATGGAGAAAATCTTCACCCACACTGGAAAATATTTGACTCCCCTAGTCTAACCACAGATATTACTCTCTTAACTATCAGACCTCACTTACTGAAGTCAAATTAAAAGATCACAGAGAAAGAATACAAAAAAATGTATTTTGGGAAAACATTTTTTGCTCATTATCTGATCATATGAGTTTTATTTGATTATTGTTTTTGTCAAATTTACACTCAAGACCAAATACATGTTGTTTTTTTTCTGGTTTAATCCTAAAGTAAATGTCTAATATATTTTTCTCCTGGAATAACTGCTGGTAACTTAAAGTGATGATACTATCTCTATTCAGCGCTCTATGTCCTGCAAAGGGATTAAGATAGGAAGCGTTTCCTCTCAGACTCTAAGCTAAGCAATCTGCTAGCTTGCCCTTCAACTAAATTCACCACAGAGCTGTGAGAGGTCCCTGGCACCTCATCTCATCCAGTCAGAAAGCAAATAAGCATATTTCTTCTAGTGCCTGCCTAGATGAGGGGTTCTCAGACTGTGGGTGAAGCAAGCAGATTACTGATAACAGCATGGTGATTCTTCATTCACTGGCTACTGAAAGCAGAAAATATTGATATAAATAAATTTCACAACCAGCGATCTAGAAAAACCTCTAGGGCAAAAACAACATTTTAGGAGTCACGTTTTCATCATGAGTTGTTTTTATTCATTACATCCACTGAACAAACGTCCATTCCAGTGAGTTTCACTTCTATAACACTTTTATTGTGATTGCCACGGTTTAATCTGGCCATGAACCATATAAATATGCATTATTGCAGCAGTATCACAGTGCACTGTACAGGCCCATCCCGGCAGATACGTAGAAGGAGAAGGGGGGATGATGTGAAGGAATAGAAGAAACAAGGAATTGATAATACAGCTGCTTTGATCCAATTGCTCCCCCAAACCCTCGCCCTAGGCACTTGGTGTACTGTAGCTGTGAAATGAAAAAAAGAAGCATGGCTGCTTCCACTAGCCTACAACAAAAGCTAAAGCTTTGTTTCTGCTCCGCGCTCAAAGATGAAACAATTGGTGCGATGTACCTTTAAGCCTGTGCAAAGATTTAAAAGTGCCCACGGGGTAGGGTTTAGAGAATGATTTGGTATTTTCTAATCCGGGGTGAGTGGTTACAATTTGTCCAAGTAGTTGTCGAGGGCAGGTATGCCCTCTTTCAGACCTTTGCGTTTCCTAATTTCAGCAACAACTTGGAAGGGCCTGCTGGCAGGATCGCTGGGGTCTCCCTGGAGAATCTGCCAGTGATCAAATACACACTGGGGGAAGGCCTGGCCTCCAGTGTTACTGCGCAGGTCAGCTGTGAACCCTGGAGGTCAAAAGAACAGATAGAAGCATTATTTCAAATAGAAATAATAGCTCCATATACAAAGACAGTGACTCTGTCAGCTGAAACTGAGTTGCTGCATATGTCCTTTACATTCGTCTTACACATGTTTGTTGAGAACAGCTGATGTGTTGTGCATTCAGAGATGCTGTAATGAGTGGTTATTTAAGTTACTCTTGCCTCACTGGATGTTTTGTTTTTTTTCTCTGTAAACTCTAGAAATGCTTGTGTAGGAAAATCCCAGTAGATCAGCAATTTGTGGTTCCATCTGCACCGAACCACCATGCCACAATCAAAATCATCTAAAACACCTTTCTTCCCTATTCTGATGCTCAATTTGAACTTCAGCAGGTTTCTTGATAATGTCTGCAAGCTTGAGGATAACAAACATTTCAGAGATCCACTTTAGTTTTTAGACCTCCAGCTGAGAGTTAAAACCCACCACAACAGACTCAGAGCAGTATCAACTGAAACTCACCAAAGGATTCGTTGACTGGCAGGTAGGCTTTCACCACAAACATGGGCGTGCCCATCACCTGGGATTCCTCAAAGACATGACCTCGTTTCCTGTTCAACACGCCATAGATCCCACCGACAACCTGCTCCGGGCACTGCATGGACAAGAGGCACAGCCACAGATAGTTACTAAAATGTTCTTCCTCTTACAATAAAGAAGAGCTCCAAAAAATTACAAGCCCGTGTTCAAGCAATGTCCAAGCGCCCACTTTACTCCAAACACCAACCTGAATCTCCACAAGATATACTGGCTCCATGAGTCGAGGCTGAGCAGTGAGCTGGCAGGCGTACAGGACCCTGCGAGCGGTGGGAATAATTTGTCCTCCCCCGCGATGAATGGCGTCTGCGTGCAGAGTCACATCATGAATGTCAAAGCGAATTGCGCGCATGTTCTCCTCACACAGTGCACCCTGCAGGGTGAGGACAGAGACAGGAGTATGTGAACGCAGGGTTATAAATAGTGAGCTGTTTTACAGTGGAAATAAGAATTTAAAATGCAACACAAATCTAAATTAATTAGCTGCCCACCTCCTTAGTTGCCCACTGGAAACCAGCCACTACGCTGTCCTTGATCTCATTGAGGTACTGAACCCCTTTTGTCATGTCTATCAGCAGGTTGGGCCCAGTTCCATCTGGACCGAAGCACCAGATCTTCCTGGCTTCTGTCACCTCCCACTCATATTTGTCAGCGAGGTAACGTGCACGGGCTTTGAGCTCCTGTCGAGCAGTGACATCCCCTTTCTCGATATCTTCAGCCAGGCCGTCAGGGAACGGACGGGACTTCATGAAGAGACGATTGTGCTTGTTGGGGGACTTGGACAAACACAGCTGGTCGGATTCTTCTGTCACCGTCTCTCTGTAAGACACCACTGGGTCGGATTTCTAAAAAGAGGTGAAGGAATTGGTCAGGACTGATGGTATGAGTAGCACTTCAACAACATAGGAATAAAATGTATATTTTTTTCTTTTAACTTTTGAAGTTACCTACTAATTTTAGCCCCACATAATCAGTAAGCCTATGTAAAGCTCTTATGTTTAGCATTTAAAAGATACTCATCCTAATTTAGTGGTTGTCAAAATGTGCACAAGCAGAGGAAAAATATGGAATTAAATTAGCAAATAAATATGATGTATGCAATCAAACAAGTTTCATTGTGATTAAAAGGGTGCCTGGATTATTACTTTATTATTAATAATGGGAGAGAAAGAAAAAGCTAAATAAAATCAGTCCCAAGGGGTTGAAAAACAAAGCTAGTGCAGAAGTAACAAAAACTGCAGTTCCTCTAGTCGCCACTTGAGGCTGGCACTTGAGGCTGGCTCCAACATCTCCATAGGCTCCAATGCTAAAATGGTCAAATTTACAGCATTAAAAAGGATGTTTATAGGCTGGATCAAAAAACCTTTATGAAGAGTTAGCCCCCTCATAACAACTCTGAGTGGGGTGATTTTTTTCTTTAATAGCTCATCTACCTGGAGAATTGATTCGATAGGCAGCTGGAGCTAGTCAGTGTCCACTAGGCCTCATCCACTACTTTGAGTTGTTAAAGTGGACCTCTTCTTTTAATTGGTTACCCGATAAATATTATTGCTTGGTGTGTGGTACAGACCATTCCAGAAGTTGGGCAGTGAAAATCTAGCATTTTATTAGTCTTAGTACTAATCAGCCTACATGCTATCTCTATGTTAATCAAGACTGTTAGCATTAGCACTCCACCCTATCATTCATATAAAGTAACTTTTGACATCATGTCAGTGGCCAAAATGCTAACACTGAAGCTCCAAAACCACTCCAAAATCAACAGGGGATGTCACGATTCATGTTTTATACTTTCTATGGTCAATTCCCATAGACTACCTCGTATAAATATCTGACTTTAAGTAGAAATAAACGTTTACATGGCTGGTACCAAAGACTTGCAGCAGTGACCTGTCCTGCACCTTGCCAGTAAACCTCTGCTCCTTTGCTCACCTTCAGTGGAATGCAGGCGTGGTCCTCCTCTAAGTCCTTCAGGCAGATCTCCAGGTGAAGCTCTCCTGCTCCAGCGATGATGTGCTCCCCAGACTCTTCAATGATGCACTGCACCATGGGGTCTGACTTGGCCAGACGCTTCAAGCCCTCCACTAGCTTGGGCAAATCAGCAGGATTCTTGGCCTCCACGGCCACTCGGACCACAGGGCTCACGCTGAACTTCATCACCCTCATATTGTGGGCCTGCAGATGGAGTTGATGAGCGATAAGACTAGATTCTTTTAAGGTTTGTGTATCAGGAAGCCATACCAAATAATGACTACGTATTAACAGCTAAGGTTTCATTTATCATGCCTCTGTGTTTAAACTAGAGCACACCCTATGTAGATACAGAAGACAGGGACACTACCTGCTCAAAAGTAGTAATAGTTCCAGTCTTAACCAGGAACTGGTCTACTCCAACGAGACCCACGATGTTGCCACAGGGAACATCTTCAATAGGCTCCACATAGCGACCCATCATCAAAATAGTCCTAGATGGACGTGGTGATAAAATAAGAGGGATGTAACAAAAATAGGAGAGGGGAGGCACACATATTGAGCTCATTTTCTCCCTTCTCCTACAATCTTTGACCTGTACTGTGTACAGTTTGTAGATAAACATGCCCACCTCTGGATGGGTTTGATGTAGAGGTCTTCCTTCTTGCCAGGGGTGAAGTTTGGCCCCATGATGCGCACCTTCAGTCCTGTGGACACGCAGCCAGAAAACACACGGCCAAAGGCATAGAAACGACCCTTGTCACTAGTTGGGACCATCTTGGAAATATACATCATCAGTGGGGCCTTAGGATCACAGTTCTTTATACCTGAGAAGAGAGTTTAGAAGGTCTGAATTTACCACCCACAGTCAAAAGAAAAAACACAGTGATGATTCTTCTAATGCTACTTAGTAATAATATAAATTTAACGGAATTGAATCAGGTTTTGGTTTTCTACTGACCCATGGCAGCCTCGTCATCTCCGGGCCCTTCATAGAGCAGCTCACAGCGGTATTTCTGCGCAGTGACGGGGGAGGGCAGGTGGATGGTAATCATCTGGAGCAGGGCCTCCCCAGCAGGGAGCCAGCGCCGCATTACAGCCTTCAGCAGGGGCTTCCCCTCCTTCTCTTTGTCCTCTGAGTCAAGTTTGACATCCAGCTTTTCAATTAGCTTGGCTGTTTCTTCTTTTTTGAAATTCATGATGGCATCAAACACCTAAGAGGGCAGTGAGAAAAAGGGCATAAAAAACCCAAAACAAAATAGGGCATTAATCAAAGGCAGTAACTTTTTAAACTCTACTTTAAGTCTAATCATCTTAGCTTGGATCCAGAGGCAGTCTGAAATATCTGAAATTTTAGAGCTTTAAATCAACTTTTAACAATGTTAGAAACATAAAAAATACACAATCCATTGAAATAAAGTGTGTTTAGTGCATTCACCTTAAAGATGGGATCCAAAACAAGCTGGCAGAAAGTTCGAGGTAATTTCTGACCATCGGGGCCGGTGGCGGTCTTACTGAATTTTCCAACACTTGGATCAAAATATCTGGAAAATACAATAAAATTATTATATAAAAATCTGCTGCCCAATTATGACTTGCTGCCCGCTGTCTTGTATAAATGCTTAAATTTTAAAGGGCCACTAAATACAACCTGAACACTGACACAGAAAAGTACAAGCTTCCTTCTTAATGCATGCAGCACCTTTGATGTACCACACTGTAACCAGAGAGGGGCACTCGTGTTCACCTTTCTCCCCACAGTTTCTTCATCATGTCCTCCACTTTCTTGCACCTCTCAGCTGGCCCCAGCTGTGCAACTCCTTTAGCAGCAAACTTAGCCACATACATCTCAGCGAACTGCTTCAAGGTGAAAGCCCATCCGTGGAGCCCCGAGCCAAAGCCAACTGTACCAATGACAGGGTCAATCTGAGGAATAAATGATTGTATTCATTGTAACTATCCATATATTTAATCTTTTAGAAGGTATTTTACTGGCATAAGTGTGTATTCACCATTATGTTCCCCATGGGTCCACCCTCATCTTCTCCATAGGTGGAAATAATGACGTTAACGTTCTCCACAATACGCTGAAAGGTCTGATAGAGCTCATCTGGCTCCAGCTGCAGCTCAAGCAGGGCCCGGTCCATCTTGTTCATCATGAGAACCGGCTTTATGCGCTCAGCGATGGCCTGGCGCAGTACGGTCTCGGTTTGCACACACACGCCTGTAAGCGGAAACAAACAGGTAAGCCTCGGTGCATATGCGTGCGCGTGTGTGAGTGAAAGGATGAGTGTTTTATGTGTAATTACCTGAGACACAGTCCACCACAACCAGGGCTCCATCAGTTACTCTAAGGGCAGCAGTGACTTCAGAGGAGAAATCAACGTGACCAGGAGAATCAATCAGGTTGATGAGGAAACCGTTTCCGTCTTTGCTCTGCTTGATAAACGCCAAGTCATTCTCTTCAAGCTCATAATACATGGAGATAGCCCTGAAAGAGAGCAAGAGGGTGAGGGAACATCGAAAAACCTTGAGATGTGTTAACTCTGCACCAACAAATTTAAGGATTTATGTAAATAAATCTCAAAAACTGCACTCTGTTGAGTCAGACCATCCTCTAATAAAAGAGACAGCAGAGACTTTCCAATTTAGCTGCTACAAAGTGTCCCGACTGCATCGATTTGAATTCATATTTGGTGATCTCTGCTGGTGCATTTATTATACACATCCATGCGTAAATCTCTGAAACAGTGTCTTTGAATTTGGGAACAGAGAAACAATTCTGTAAGGCAAATATGGTGCTTAACATGTGTGTTTAGAAAACGATGTATACATCAGGCTAAAATACATGAAACAGTTAAATATTTAATAATAATAACAAACTCGGTATGGGTCAGGACAAATATTTCTTATTTTGGTAATGTATCTACTATAGCTCTTCTTTCTATTAGACATATATGCCCTACAAACACAAATGAAACAAACCAACAGGCAGCTCTGAGAGCTGAAGGCCACGTAAGTTTTATTTCTGAGTCAAGGTCTTAGCATGATTGATGAGTTATTATGTGTACCCAATATTGTACTGCCAAAGATAGAACAGTATTGATCGCTTCCAATCAGTATATTTGTCTATGACACAGACTATGAAAAGATGGCCACACTTGTCAGCTGCACCCTGAAATATATCCTGCTTTATTATCCACTTTCCTCAAAGTGAGAAAAATAATTAAAAAAAACTAAACATCAAATTGTATAAAATAAGACTTGTGTTTAAAGAATGAGGCCACAAAGTCATCAGGTAAGTGTTTAGTGAAGCACCATTGTCATTTTCTTTTAGAGTTCTTCACAAACAAACATTTTTTGGAACCAAAGGAGTCGCCCCCTGCTGGCCATTAGAAAGCATGCAGATTTAGAACTGGAAGCAATGCCCATCTCTCGCCTCTGCGGTTTTACTCACTTGTTTAAAGTTTGAGTGTGATTTCAGGGTATAGAAATATCAGAATCAAACCCACAGAGACCCGATCAGGCAGATGACGTGAATTTGGGAGGTTAATTGCGTAATACATATATTTTAATTAACCAGTACTGGTTGGATAAATTATGAATTGTTCCTCCTACAAACACAAAGCACATACGTAGATTTGATGGTGATGCAGCGCTCCTGCTCGTCTTTCCGTGTGTCTGTGAACCGAGTCTCTCCGGCACGGGACGAGGCGATGATCCCCGCTTTGGACACCAGCGAGTCGGTCAGCGTGGACTTCCCATGATCCACGTGGGCGATCACGGACATGTTTCTGATGTTGGACTTTTTGTCCATGATGGCACGGATCTGATCCACCGTGAAGTTCACCTGGAGGGAGGGTTGGAAATTTAGAAGGGGAAGGGAGCAGGGGGTTACAGTCATCCATTTCCAACTAGCACAGGCCCATTTTACTCATCATATGCATCTATTTCTGTCCACTACCAGTTCCCCCCCAGCCTCTCCGAGAAGAGTTATAAAAAGAAAGACATGTTTGAAACTGAATCTAGGAGGGAGGAGAGTGGACACCGCTTAAAGACTTTACCTTCTGATTTTCAGAATTACTGAGTCACCATTCACCATGTGGCAACTGAGTGGGGGGTGAACGCAATGTACCACAATCACGCACAAAAAAACAGTCTCTCGATTTTAGACTTTAAACTAACTCTACAGACAGCGTGTTAGTCACTAAGTTTGTTATTAAATGTGTAATATATGAAGAGGGTCAGTCCTCTAAGATGGCAAGATGACAGTTTGTCTAGCAGTGGATTGTTAAGACTATATAAAATCATCACCATAAGCCTCTGTAAATTAAGAAATATAAAGAAAACAAGGTCCAGTGTCACTTAAGGCAATCCGAGCAGAACAAATGTATTCATCAATTCCGAAATATCGCACTGGATATATAAATGAACACAACCAAAGCCTCTTTTGGTGGGAATAATTTTTACATCAGCCACTGCTGCAAAACACTCACATGAAATGCAGTGCAGGTCTATGAGTGTGACGTAGTGCTGCCTGCCTATATGTAACAACACATTTCCATCGCTTCTTAAATAAAAAGCAATGACGCAATGTCTTCTAATCAAATGAGAATCTACATTTTCCCGGACACACAAAAAGAACTGATGACATTTATAATAGACATGCCATGGCCATGTGCTTTCCCTCTGCGGGCAGCTGTATTAACATGATATTTCTGCGGTCATGCCAGAGCAGCCTGATATTAAAGGCTTTGCAGTGGACGTCACAGTGAGAGCTGAGCGGCCCGTGCACTGGAGGCCACAGCCCTGCGTTATCGGCCGGCTGTTGCGCATGTTATAAAGGCGCACAAACACAGCCCTTATCCGATCACATAACACCACCGGGCATCGGCATCCATTTCACGGACCTAACGGGAGCCGGTGCGGCTGCAGTCAGAGCCTACAGCTTATGACGGTTTTTGGGTGCAGCAGCTGACAGCGTGTTTTCCCAACTGCTACAAATACATTAAAGGCATCATCAATACATTTAAGGCTCTAGTTTCACTCACCATTTTGTCTACAGGTCGTGGGTCTTTGTGTGCGACGGGTTATTGCCGTAGTCGCTGCCTCTGAGGACAGGCAGTCCCGTTGGTGACAGGAGAGGCGCTGCTGCTGCTGCTGATGCGGCTGCCGTGTAGCGGTGTCCGGTCAGTAACTGCGGCGGCAGGGGGCGCTCCAGCTCAGCGGTCCGTCACATATCACATGTTCGTGGAGTTGTGCCATGTTATCCTAATACAGCCATGCTCTGTGCGTGTGCGCGTGTGCGTACCTGGGCGTGTTAGTGAGTGCGTGAGAGAAAGAAAGCGCGCCTTGTATGTTTGTGCCTCCAGCTGACATTAAAAATATAACATTTAGGAAAAAATACTTTTGTACATTTAACATTTACATTGTTAGAAAGTAACTTAATTGAAACAAAATGACAAAGATAAAGTGGTCTGGCAACAGAGATGGCCGTTATCTAAAGGAGTTAATACCTTTAGCTTTATTTAATGGTTAGCTTCTGTGGCTCCAGCGATACAGATAGAAAAGCCTTTATTCTCGTTCAGTCTATAGACAAACAGTGCGAAGACACGTTTCCTGGCTCAAAATAGTGCAAAAAGTATGTTAATGTCCATATAAAAGATATGGCATTAAATATAAATATAGATGTCAGTATAAATATATACTGCACATTAGATTGTTGTAAAGCTTTAACTCAGCATTAAAAAAAGCGCTTCATTCAAATTATACGTTTCTGTGGTATAGCATTTGTAATAGCCTATAACACAAGTCCAGATTTGATAGAATTTGCAATGATATTTGCTGTGTTTTGAGTAAATACTAAATATTTTGTGTATGGTTTTGGGATACTGTTGACGCACTGATTGCATTTGAGACTTGAGGTACTTTTTAAAATACACAGAACCACACCTATGGTATTGTTTTTGGACTTTTAAACTGTTACTTTACTCATTTATTAACAAAGATATATTTATTTCTTGGCACAACATAAGAGAAAATAAATGAAATGAAATATGTGAGTGTGTACTGGCCTAATTGTAATTGTAAACATATGAAAATTCAAAAGGATTTCGCTGTCAATGCATCTGTTTAACCACATTTCTCATTTCTCTTCAGCCCACCTAAGGAGCCGAGGATGCATTAGAAAGTATGTATTTCAGTTTGCTGTTTGCTTGTATTTATCCGTATCTTAGCATGCAGCTGCTTCTGGGCGTGTCAGTAAATGACGTTTAGTAGCACTTGGAGAGTTCAACGCATGCCAGAGTCAATTTCACAGAAAAACGTGATCGGCAACAAAATTGAATGTTTCCTTCCTTTTTTCCTGCACCCCCCCGCCCCCGACCTCCAAAAAAAAAAGTATAA
>VUQR01022957.1:19906-31629 GCA_015108515.1 Hemichromis elongatus | reverse complement strand
TCTGTATTTTGCGAACATATGTTGCATAATACAGAGTTAATATTCACCTGTGAGTTAGAAAAAGATTCACAGTTCAGCCTCATACTAACATTGTTAGATGTTAGACATTGTTAGATGACATAAGTGCATCAAGAACAGTAACAGTGTTGCTGAAAGTCAAATTTCAATGAATTTGGAGATTTTATCATCTGCAATACATAATATTATTTAAAAGATTCAGAGAATTCAGAGAAATGTCTATATGCAAAGTTCAGTTGCCTCACCTGGTGCACAAAAGCTCGTTCAAGATCGACTGCTCTGCTGTTAACAATGCTGCGCTGGTAGCTTCCATAGACTTCTGTAGAAACTAACAGTAACTGGACAATTTATTAGATACACCCCGCTATGTGGAAGATAGAACAAATGCAAGCGCACGATTTAGGAAAAATGTTGCCAAATTCTAAATTGAGATAAATAGCAAGAGTTTTTCCTCCTGAGATGTCGAATAAACACTTTATTATGTTTATATGTTATGTTTACGTGTTATAGAAAAATGAAATCAGATGTAAACAATAACATTTTGTGAGTTAAAATACTTGCTTATTCCATTTCAATAAAGCCTGGTGCAAAATATAGTTTAAGTGAAGCTCAATCAGTGAGAAAGTATCAGCAGGAACCTCTCAGCGTTATTTCTGCTTTATTGAGTTAAAAAAACAAAACAAAAAAACAAGAAAAAACAGAAATCACTTTCTACATTTTGCCACCAGGTGTCCGTCTCCTCGTTTTACACATATTAAAATTAGGGACATTTGCACCTAGACACTCCAGCCCCCCCGTTTAGACTAACTTACACACACACACACACACACAAACACACACCATAATCACCTCCCTCCCACCTTCAAAGGTGACTCTGAGTTGGTGTGTGAAGGCAGCTGGAATTTAGTCTATGAGAAGCCTTGCTCGTCTTCATCATGGGTTTTTCTCTCTACCTCCTGACTCTGCATCTCCTCCTTTCCCGCTGCACAGGTAGGGGACTCACACATAATATGCACAGTATTCGAGCATTTAAACTAAATGCACAAACTATGATGGGCTTCAGTTTTTTGTGATTATTTTTTTAGTTTGAACTTGTCCTTGTTTAAGTCAAAAGGGTGGATATATACAAAAGAACATTTGCAGCCACGTGTGATGAAACATTTTGTAACCCATAACGTGGAAGTACCATGAGATTATTAAAAATCAAAGCAGCAACACATCTATCTAATCTCCTTGCTGCTTCTTCATGAATGCTTAAATATTAACTGGAAAGATCACGAGTTGAACTGCAGACAGCAATGACTTTTATTACTAATTAATAGGCTCATTAGTTTTTATATCTGATTAAATGACAAAGACCTGTAAATCATAGGAAAAGAGGAAAAAGTGGATTAGAGGCAGCATCAAATTTCTTGTTCTGTTGAAACAAAAGTCCAAGAGTCAAAAATAGTTAATCTAGATCATGAAAGCGGTGGAAAAGCAACCAATTCTCCCATTTGGGGATGTGCATATCTCACGTCTGTAAGTTTGCAATTTTCTTAATGTTTACTTAAAAAATTAATTGATTTTGAATGTTTGATTAGAAGTAGGTTTTTTGCTTACGGTTCACAAGAATAGAGACATAAAAATCAACCAACCAGAATCTGCTGCACAGCAATATCTTTCTCCAGTTTGACAACACCAGCCACAAGAAACTCATCGCTACAAACCACAACAAGTAGCAGGAAAACCTTTGAGTGCCCTGAGCTACAGTCCTGTGAAAAGGAATGTTTCCACGGGTCCAAAGAAAAACATTTTCATTTAAAGCAAATATTTTTTTTATAGTTTTATCAGTCTCTCACATCACTCTGGAGGAACTTTGGTCCACTCTTATAGCTTGAATGGAACATTGCTTCAGTCCTGCTGCATCTTTTCAATCGGGTTGAGCACCCTGACGCTTTTTTTTTTTTCACCAACTCTGTCGTAGATTTGCTGCTGTGCAATTTAAACTGAATTCACAATTTCAGTCAAGCTTCATCCGTCAGAGAGAGGGCTCCTCTGGTATACAGAGGAGTTCATGTCGACTCGTTGACTGCAAGGTGGCCAAGTTCTGTGGCTACAAATCAATTACTAACCATCACCCCTTGAAGCCGGTATGAGGTGTTTGTGCTAACAGGTTGTGTTTGGTTTCTGCCAAACGTGACCAAATATCTCCCCTGTGAGCTTCTCTGTCTAAAGGAAATTGCTCCAGATGTCTTGTGGTTTCTGGTTACTGTCATGAACTTTAACATTTAACCGAGGCCTGTAGCGTCTGAGATGTAGAGCTTGGATTTTTTTGCAGCTTCTCTGAGCGCTGCACAGTCTTGACATGTAAAATTTGCTGCGACTCCTGGGACTCTTTCCATTCCTGGAAACATTGTGACATCGTGTTGACACACACCCAAATGCTTCAGATCAGCAAACTGCCAGAACATCTGCTTTTACAGAGGTGCTCAAACTTTATTAAGTGCAACTGATCAGCAGCACCTGCTGTTACTAACTTTCTCAATTTCTGTCAATGCAGTAAGAGTTTAATTATTTTCTCACAGGGATTCATGTTGTCATATGTAAGCTCCAAGTTTAGGCTACATGGAGCCACTCTGACAGCTCAGCTGGTGAACTGTGAAAGACAGTGCCAGTATAAGAAAAGTAAAACAGGGAATTTAGCAAGGTAATCGCTGCATAGACTTCACCCTGACTTTTCCCCGCTGCGCAGTCTCACACAGGTGAATGAGCCAGGTGGTGTAAAGCCAGCCTCCAGCTGTGTATTGTTCTCAGTTGGTGAGAACCACTGTCCCCTTTTCAAAGGACGGCATTGTGGGAGTCAGCGGGGCTAATCTGTGTTCCTATATTAGCTAAATGGTTCTCTATAGCGGCTTTCATTCCCACTGCAGAGTCAAACACTGGACTTTCATTCACATCAGAAACACAATACACAACCACGGCACAACACTAATAACGTCATCACCACCTGCTGAATGAACACGTTTAATGCAGCAGCGCAGAGGCAGTTAAGGAGTCGGATAAAGCCACTTTGCACTGAAAGCAATCAGTGTAATAACAACCAGCTGACCGGGGTGATTAAAATCAGCCTGCATCTCCTCCACTCAATGTCACACACACACATTTTCCAACATCTGAGTAAAACATGTTTAAAAAGTAAATGTAATCTGCTAATTTCTCTTATTATAAGGGCTTGGGTCAGTATATGTTTATACTGCTCTCTTGTTCTGACACAGCTTGTGTTGTTCTTGTAAACAAAGTAAATCGGTGTCAATGAATTTGACTGTGATCCCAATTTTTGGATGTCTTTTTTAGTTTTTGCTGAAGTAGGTTTTGTGCAACTTTTTCAAAGTGCACTGAGCTCAGCAGTAAATTTGCAGGGAGGTAGAGTCATTCACTGTAATAAATCAATTAATTGTAATGATTCATCATCATTTTACCACATTGCTTCCGTGCTTTATGAGATAACATATTAATAGACACAGCATATTTTTAACACACTGAGCACATGTATCATGTGAAAACTAATAATTATCTCGGCTTGTATATGTGTCAGCTGCAAAGATCAGCTGCAAAGGACAAGCACATTAGGTGATCAGCTAGTTGCTGACTAAGAAAAAAAAACTGTGTCTAATAGAGCGGGAACTTAATTAATATTAATTTATTAACTGCAGGGAGACTGTTGGCCTGGCACAGCGCAGCGCCATCCTGAGCTGTGTACCCTACAGGTTGTGTCTGTGTGTCTGTTTGTGTGTTTCTGGGTCTAAACTGAGTGCTTTACTTTTTCTCCAGCTAACTGGTGTTATCAAAACCAGAATGCCTGTGATGACCCATGCAGAGGTAAGACTAGAAAGAAAGGAACCCCCAAAATTTTAGAGAAAAATCCAAAAAGTGTCAAAGATCCTGCAAGTCAAGGATTTAAATCACTGCGATATGAGCATTTCTTTTCAAGAAGGTTAATCTTTAGCACAAAAGTAACTATTTATTTCATTATTGGGCTTTACCACAGCGGTTCTCACTGGACTCCAAAAATCAGTTTGGTTCAACCCCATCTATTTCAGGAAAAAGTTACTGCATTTAACTAAAACTAAAACTAGATGTGGAAAAAATAAAAAAACTAAATTTTTGAAAAATCAAAAAGATTGAAATGATTTTGTTAACTTGGAAAACTATAAATAAAATGGGAATGACTGAGAGATTGAACCTTCACCAACGCAGCTCACTTTCTGAGCAGTATTTATTTTTAAAGGAATAATACTAAAGTTTATATATAAACATTTTGTTTTCTCTGTATTTTAAGACACTTGTAGAGCAAAAACAAGTGAAGGTCCTGTTATTTGTCCTGTTGAAACCCATTTTAATATATTTGACATAATTCTGAGAGTAGTTAATTTTTATTTTTTATTAATGTGGATATATTACATATGTGTCATTTATTTAGGTTTTTCATCAAAATGTTTTTTACAGCTGCACTCTTGGAATATTTTTGATCAGCTGGCCACTCCTGGGAAGGTTCCCCAATGTCCCAAGTCTTCTCTGCTTGTGTATAAAGGCTCTTACTGTGGTTTATCGGAGTCCTTAGAAATGGCGTTTTAACCCTTTCCAAACTGATAGATGTCAGTGACTTTGTTTCTCTGGTTTTTCTTCATATCGTGGCATAATTACATCTTTTTGGCCTGCTTCACTTTGCCAGACAGATTCTATTTAAGTAATTTCTTCAGCAGGTATAGTAAAAGTGAACTCTATAAAATGTGGTCTATCACAGTTCATTCATGATTTAACAAGAGGAGTAATTACATTTTCACACAGGACCAGGTTTAGATTAGTTCACCCTTTCTCCCTTAATCAATAAAATCATAATGTAAAAACTGCTTTTTGTATTTACTCAGCTTGTCTTTGTCTAATATTAATATTTATTTGATCATCTGAAAAATGTAAGTGTGACAAATATGCAAAACACTGGGAAATCATAAAGGGGGCAAACTCTTTTTACACTACTGTATACCTTAGTTACAATATTACTTTAAAAAGACTCAAACTAAACAGTAAAACTATTAACAACTAACCTAAAACCAAAAATCTACAGACAAACAGAAACAAGGAAACCCACGATGGAGACAAGCTGAAACTAAACTGCAAAACAAAAAGTAAAAATTAAATAAAACTATAAAATTATAATAAACTAAAAGTGTTTTGAAAGTGTAAAAAAATTTATATACTACCCGATCGCTATCAAAAAAAACAACGATTGTAAGTGGAGGAGTCAATAAAGACCAAAACAGGCCTAAGAGGATATCTGATCTTTTTAAAAAGCACTCAGCGTTTGTGTTGCTGGCGGCTCTGCGTCACTATTAGACAACATTCTTAATGAGTATATTTTAGGGACTAAACCTTCTGTTTGCAAAGGAGAGCCAATCAGAGCAATGCTGGCTTACTAAAGTAAACTAAACACTTTATGAACAAAAGAGCTAAAAAATAGCCAAATAAAACTTTATTAAAAAAAAACCAAAAAAGATTTAACTGTTAGTGCCACAGGACACGGGTGCAGTTTTTTGTGTTTGCAAGGAAACAAAATCAACGCAGCAAAATGAAAGCAGAAGAAAGTGATGTTCATTCTCATTGAGATCTACATACCAGCAAATATTCAACATTCATGAAGTGAATTGGCTGAGCACTATTCAGCTTGTTGTTGCTTTAAAAGTAGGTTATGTGGGCACCAGTTTAGCTAACTGGTTGAGCAACTGTACTTTATGACTGAAATGCAGCAGCCCTGGTTTGAGTCTGACCTGCAGGCCTTTGTTGTGTGTCCTCTCCTGCCCCCACCCTCTTTTCTCTCTACTCTTCGCTGTTCAGCTGATGAACAAAGGCCAAAAAAAAACCCCCCAAAATAAGTCTTTAAAAAAATACAATATGTAAGAGCTTACATAAACAGGCAGACATTCTGTCTTTTCAGCCAGCACGGGTGGGGGAGGCAGTCTTCATGGACTCTCTGAGAGGCAGCACTCTGTATGGTCAGTGAAGCCTAAAATCTGATGATGCTGTTGCTTTTCCTGTTTGTGTTGTTTAGATCCCAACCACTGGGCTACTCAGTTCCCTAAATGTGGAGGGTTACGCCAGTCACCGATTAACATTGTGACCAGCAAAGTGCACATCGACATCGCCCTGTTACCTTTCAACTTCATTGGCCACACCAACACAATCAACATTACAGTGGAAAACAAAGGACACTCTGGTAATGATGAGTAGATCTTATCCATGCTGACAGACAAGAGCTGTTTTTTCCCTTAAAGACGAAATATTTTCTACACGTTGACATAAAAATAACTGTTAAAGTAATATAATACCTGTGCTCAGAGACAGTCTCTCGTCCCTGCAGCCCACTTTGTTCTGCCGCCATCTGTTAGACTTACTGGGGGAGCGCTGCCAGGTCACTACAGAGCCGCCCAGTTTCACCTCCACTGGGGAGGAAATGGGAGACCAGGATCAGAGCACACCATTGATGGAGAGAGATTCCCCATGGAGGTAAAGGAGTCATTATTACAACATAAAAGTTTTCGTACATAGAAGTCAGAATTTTTGTTTGAGCATGGATTTGGTTTTCTAAGAGTCTAAAATTTTTAAATATGGCAGTTATGTAAGTGTGAATAATTACCTGTTTTATTCCCTTAAATCTGCTCAGTAAGGCTAACAGGTACACCACAATGACACAGGAATATCATTAATAACCTTTTATTAATATTGATATATCGATTGTTAAAAAAATGTTACTGATCTCATCTCTGAAAGCAAAAAGGGCACATGATGTACTAACACATGTTTAAGTGCAGTTCAGTATACTGTACCTTTTTTCGTCTTGTCTTTATACAGATGCACATAGTCCACATTAAGGAGCCGTACAGCTCTCTGGCAGAGGCCGAACATGACACAGCAGGTATCGCTCTGCTCTCCTTCCTGTTTGAGGTAATAAACTTTCATCTTCTTGATAAAATTTTAAGACGCGACTTGTGCCATAATACCGATGGTACCTTTGGTATTTCCAGGAAACGGCAGACGATCATCCCCATTTGGACACAGTAATAGATGCGCTGGGCCGAGTACCAAACAACGGTATATATGCTGTTAATTCTGCTGAAGTCCACCTTTACTCCTGTAGTTCACCCTTCTGTGTTCTACACTTGTTCCCCCACCATACACTTACAAAGAACTAGACAGTCTCTAATTTAATGGGAGATTCATTTTAAAAAACCAAAAATCGAGAAAAAACACATACATATAAGTTATAAATTGATTTGCACATCACTTTATTTCATAAGTATTTGATCCCTAAGTAAAACAAAAAAAAAGTAGTTAGTCACCAGGATTGCACCTGGGCACTCTCCTCTTTATATTAACTCTATAAATCTTTTAGGTTTTTTGGCTGCTGCTTGGCAGCCAAGCTGCTCTCTGCTCCCTCCACAGATTTCCAGTCAGATTAAGGTCTGGAGAATGACTAGGCATCTCCATAACCATAATGTACTCCTTTGTTGGCTTGTTTTATTACCCTTAGCAGAAAAACAGCCACAAAGTTAATGTTTCCACTACCATGTTTAACTGTAGGGAGGGTTATTTTGGGGTCAGAATTTCTTTTCCTCCGCCAAAGAGCTTGATTTTGGTTTTATCTGACCACAGCACTTTCTCCCAAGCCCTCTCTGAATCATTTAGATGCCCAGTGACAAACGAAGGACAGGCCTGTGTATGTAGCTTCTTGAGTATGGGGACCTATCGGGCACTGTAAGACTTTAGTCCATTACAGTATACTGTGGTCCCAACTGCCCTCAGCTATTAAAAGAGCTCCTCCTGTGTGGTTTTGGGCTAATCCACTACCTTTTTCATTATCATGAGAGAAGAGGTTGTGCATGGCACTTCAGACCAAGGGCAACTGTTGATCACTTAGTGCAGGGGTCTCGAACTCCAGGCCTCGAGGGCCGGTGTCCTGCAGGTTTTAGATCTCACCCTGAGTCAGCACATCTGAATCAAATAATTATTTAATTACCAGGCCTCTGGAGAACTACATGTTGAGAAGGTAATCAGCTATGTTGGATCAAGGACACATCTAAAACCTGCAGGACACTGGCCCTTCAGGCCTGGAGTTTGAGACATCTGATTTAGTGTGTCTTTCATTTCTGAACAGTTGTCACTTTTTCGCCCAGCTTCTTGCTAATGGTCTCATAGTCCATTCCAGTGTTGTGCAACTCTACAATCTTGTCCCTGATGCCCTTTGACAGCTCTTTGGTCTTACCTATGGTGGGAAGAAACTGATTTCTGTGGACAGGTGTGTTTTATACATATAACTAGTTTAGGAGTATCTGCAATTGACTGATTAACTGTCATCTTTCTTCCTATCTGTGGTTTGCAGGAGATCAAATACTTAACTCAATGTCAGTTCATTGCTTTAATGTAATACTTTTTTAATCCATCTCTCTCCATTAAAAAACATTGAGCAAAACTTACAAATTCAGATTGGGATCAGATCATTGTTGCCTACATCACAGCACAATGAGCTTTATTCAGTCCTGACTTTGCTTCTTTCTTTGTCACATTAAGGCAGCACCACAGTGATCCCAAACTTTAGGCTCAGTGACATTATTCCATCTTCAAACGACCTACAAGGTTACTACCGCTACGTAGGCTCCATGACAACTCCAGGATGTGAGCAGGCAGTTGCCTGGACGGTGTTTCACAGGAAGCTGGCCATCAGTGGTCGACAGGTGAGCAAGAATAAATGAGCGAGATAAAAGGTTCAGAGTGAAGAAAATAGTGCTTTGGGTTGCCTTGACTTTTTTTTAACTCTTTGTGGAGTTGTTATAGCCAATGCAAAATAAAACTATTAAAACGACAAAAGCAGAAAATGCCTTGGGGAAGAAAAAGACTTTTCAGAAACACTGATTTCTTTGCATTTAAGAGGTCAAGGCTTGCAACAACTTTCCTCCTTTAATAACTCGTCACCTTCTCAAACACATTTTTTCCCTCTCCACTCCACAGCTGGACGCAATAGTTAAGCAGTGTCGCTTTTGGACAGGGCAGCCCATGACTGACATTTTCCGACCTACGCAGCCACTGGATGGCAGAGTTGTGTACTCCTCGAAGTCGGGTACAGCTCAGACAACTGCGACACACTTTTGGTGTCTCTTTTTATCATTTGTGACTGTTACGCTGGGTCTTGCACACTGAATGAGCAGCAAGACATGGGCATAGCCTTCAGGTCTGAACAGTGAAGCCAACGCACAAAGTTCTAAATCTGCATTCTTGCTAATAGCCAGCCGGGGGTGACTTCTCAAATTCTGATTGTATATATATACAGTTCTGTGAAAAAGTATTTGCCCCCCTCTCTGATCCCCCTCTGTTTTTTTAATGACGACTTCATTTATCAATAGATAAACGCTATCCACACTTGCCTGTCCCTATGTGAAAAAATACCTGGAGGTAACAAAAGAACCCAGAACAACATCTAAAGAACTGCAGGCCTTACTTGTGTCAGAGTTCATGATTCATCAAGACTAAGGAAGGTAAAGGTAAAAAGGCTCGTCTCACATTTACCAAGCAACAAAAAAAAAATCATCTTGATGAGGCTTTGGGGAGAGTTTTGCTTCTCAGAAAGTTTGAATTCCGTTACTACTGGTGTAAAGCTAACACATTTCATGAAAAGAACATCGCACCAGTGGTCAAACATGGTGGTGGTGGTAGTGTGATAGTTTGGGGCTGCTTTGCTCCTTTAGGATGTGGAAGACTTGCTGTTATAGATGGAACCATGAATTCTGCTCTTTACCAGAAAATCCTGAAGGAGAATGTCCAGCCATTAGTTTGTTGACATTGAACTTCAAGAGAATTTGAATTATTCAGCAGAAAACAATGATATAAACACCAGCAGGACAACTGGCCTAGTCAAAGTCTGGATTTAAATCTGATTGAAATGCTTTGGTGTGACCTTAAACAGCCCTTGGACAATCCTCAAATGTGACTGAATAAAAACAATTCTGCAAAGAAGCATCAGCCACGGCGATGTTAAAGACTCACTGCCAGCTATCACAAATGTTTGATTGCAGTTCTCGCTGCCAAGGAAGGCAAAACCACTTATTAGCTTAGGGGGAAGTTAGGAGGGCCAGGTAGGTTTGAATAGATTTGTTCCCTTAATAAATAAAATCCTCATTTAAACACACTGACGGCCACCAGAGCTGCCCCTCAGTCTCCTAGTAAACGCAACTGAGGTATAAATTTGAAAATCCTATGTCACCTAATTCTTGAATTATCCCATTCACAAACTTAGTTATTCAAGCTACCCGGCTGTACGTCCCACTGGGTGACAACAACACTGCAAAACTGCAATTTTTATTTATTCACGTTATCTTTGTCTAATATTAATGATCTCAAACATGTAAATAATTCTTCACACTAGTCTCAGAAGCAGCTTCTGACTTGGGTTATAACTTCAGCAAACATTTTCCTGATGAATCTTACTCATTGGCTACATGATAAAGCATTATGTATGGTTAGAAAATTATGGCCCCTTTTTGAGTTAAACAGAAGACACGTACAGGGAGCTAGATGCATACAGCTCAGCCTTCCTCTGTGGATCACAGAGTATGCAAAATTAGAGATGCAAGGTAATGTTTTTATTAAAAATGACACTGCTAGCCTGAAAAAGGGGGCAGTTGTTTTGTTTTAATTACTGGTAATGTATTCATACTTCATATTTTTTAATATAGTCAATTATTCCTAGCAAATTACCATCAATTAAAGTTGTATTTTTAACCACATTAGCAGAAATGCTAAAAACATGGCGATGTTCAGACATCAGCCCACATTTAGGTATTCATGACTGACAGGCAATGTCTCGTACTAGCCAATTAGATTCTCCTAGCACTACCATGAGGTCCACTGATTGTGAGTCAGTGTCAAAAGATATTGGATTGTTTGATCTTAAATTTGTACAGATACACATATTGTACTGAGCAGAATGATAACAGTAGAGAGCCCTGAGTAAAATATGAGTGCACTCTGTTCCTGTATCCTGAGAGTGGCAGCTTCCAAAGTAATAGTAGTTAAAAGCTAGCTGGGCGTGTTTCATAAATGCGGACATATACGTGCTATTTAAGAAGACCTTCCTTCTCTATTTACTTTCTTACTCCCCACCTCAGATGTATCTGAGTGACATGAACGTTCTCTGGTTATTTGAACGGATGCATGATGATTCTTTTGAATTTTTCCTCTTTGTGGAAACGAGCTGAAACAAAGAAAAACAAACCGACCATAAAACAGCACCATCTTCATCTCAAACAGAAATTTGTATAATCAGTGAATTTAAATTTAAAATTCAATTAAGTTCAGTTTTGTTTATGTAGCACCAAATCACGACAACCTCACAGGCTCTTAAACAAACATGTCACAGCAACATACTTTGATGGTGAACACTGGCAGCGTTGTGTCTTTAACTTTGCCATCCTGAGCATCTAAGCATGCTGATTTCAACTAAAGTCACCCCGCTGCTAACATGGCAGTAAATTCCAATTTTAAAGTATTACTGACTGTAATTATATCAGTATTTCTGAAACCCAACATAGTATGTGTGTGAGCTTTAGTACCCTGCAGCACTTAGGGCTTAGAGATCTTTGTTTTCATTGGGGGGGGGGGGGGGGGTTTTTAATTTT
>VUQR01022957.1:0-17968 GCA_015108515.1 Hemichromis elongatus | reverse complement strand
AAAATAAAGAAGATTTAAAAAAAAAACAAAAAAAAAAAAAAAACAAAAACATTTCAACTTCCAGCCTTCGGTGTATGGAGCCAGAACTTAAAATCGTATAAAATCTTTCTACATTAATGTCATTTGCGAGCCTCCACGGACAATCAGCTCTGTCACATCCTTGGCAGTGCTTGTAATAAAATGTTTAATGCTGGAAGATGACTGACAGTAATGCAATTCTCATAATCTTCAACATAGTCTGTATGGAAATCAATTACCATCTACAAACTAAACAATGTATTCAGTTTATTTTTTCAGTAAACTTTTTTTTCTGACCTTCAGAGTGGACATGACTCCAGTGGTCACCTGCAGCACAGCCTGAACATTATCATAGCAGTCAAACATGGCCTCTTTATCCTCCTGAAGAGTGATCACGGTAACAAAGACAGCTGCATGTTAGGAGAAACTTGACTTCCTTCTAAGTGAAACCACGCGCAGACAGACTTTCATACCTGCAGGTCCTTGTTGTAGGTGCTCGGTAAGCTCTTCAGTGTCATCATGAAGCCTGCACACTGTAATACAAAAATCAGAGGAAGAGTTTTCTAAGCAAACTGCAGCGAGTACAGAATGAAAGCAGTAAAGATTATGAGAGCACAGCACGTTTGATCGCTCCTAAAAAGGTGAAACTGTTGTAGCTCAGAGGCAGAAAACTACAGTAGAACTATCATCACCCTCCAAAATGATGAGCCTCTAGCTCCCGTTCCCAGGTTTCATCACACAGAGTTCTTTTGACAACAAATTTTGAAGGATCTATTTTATTTATCATTACATATTAAACTGCACTTTTATACTAAAGCCAGACCAACTGTGATTCTAGTGAAGGAAAACTAGTGACAGCTTTAGGGCACACGAGGGCGCTGGTTCCACAGAGGAAAAACTAGCTCATCTACACAGAGAAAAATCTACAGTTAGTTCCACTTTTAAACAAATCAACCCTTTTTTAAGGTTAAAATCTATAGCAAAGAATCAACTATTTAGAACAAGGAGAAACAGGATTCAGGGGAAATGAGGTCCACACAGCACATTAAAATTATACCAAGATTTTAAAAAAGAGCTGTTGTAGCATTATTGGTGTTTCTATATTGTGCATTTTTTAAGTCTGGAAAAATAAAATTGCAAGTGTGAGCTACTGACATGTATAGAAAGACAACATTAAAGCAGACGATTCAAAGAACGAGTACAAAGATGATCAAAATGTGACTTCGGTCTTACTCTGCCAAAGGCACGGCCTGCTTTACTCCTGATCAGCTCCAAACTGTCAGCATTTTTTTTCTGGGGCATCAGACTGCTGCCTGTGCTACACACACACACATACACAAACACACACTCGTGAAAAGCAAGGAAAACGCAGAATAAAATACGGTAGGTCAAAGCCGAGAGATCAGGGCTAAAAATTAAAATGAACTTTAAGTTAAAATGGGCACAACTGCAAAGAAAATGAGTCAATCATAATTTTTCATTTCACTAAATACCACATGCTCACAAAGATCCAATCAAGACAACTGTCAAACCTCTATACTTTCTACAGTGCTTGTTTTATTTCTCATTCATTTAGAATATGGAAATGAAACACTAATAAATCAGGGCAAATGGCCCCTTGGAAGGTCCTGGCTTCAACTCACGTCAGCCACATTTGACCTACAGGGCTTGGGTTACTCGTTTCCACTCAGTCCTTTTCCTTTGCTTGCCACAGCATTCTGATTTCTGTCCAACTATGATTGGATGCACAGATTATCGTTACTGCAGTTTCTTTGTTTGCTGTTGGTTTAGAGTCTTTAATTGAATTATTAGTTTTACGTTGATTATTCATTTAATTTGACTTGAAACTACCCGTAAACTATGTAATAGGAAACTTTCTTGAAGGAAATAAACTCCTGAATGGCTCTCCTATTATATGCCAGTAATTTTTTTCCCCCCAATATGTATATCACAGATCTTTAGAACTTTATGTTTTTCTTTATTTTGTATTAATAAGTTGTTAAAGTTTATGAACAAATGTCACAAAACGTGCTCAAGAAGTGCAAAATAAAAGCGAGAGCTGACCTGTAGGCATCCGAGAGCGTGATGAAGGAGAACTCTTTTGTGCTGTACAGTAACAGGTCCTCGGCCATCTTACTGAGATGGGTCAAACACAACGAAGCCCAGAACAAGAACTCAGCTAAATAAACAGACAAGTGAACATGAAAGGACTGAAAGTGGAGTTCATGTTTTCCACTGCTTAGATCTATTTTAGTCTGAAAGCTTACTGGTGTGTACAGTTTTACATACCAACAAAGTCTCTTTGGCCTGTGGCATCCATGCTGTTTAGACTCATGCTATCAAACCCCAACTCTACAGATCCAGAGGACAGAAAATTTTGTAATTCCTGCTCATTTTTGAATTAATATTTTATAAAAACAACAGTTAAGTGATAAGATTATCGTTACTGCATAACAAATAGCCAATTCTCCTGACCTCTCTGCAGGAGCTCTCGGTCGATGTCAAACGGAGTTCCAGCGATGGCTCCACTGCAAAACAACAGGATTCATTTTATCATATCTGTGAGACCAAAATGAAAGTCACACACGAGCGCGCTCAAGGTGTACCTGCCGAGAGGTAAAACGTTAACTCTTTTCTTGAGCTCCTGGAGCCGCTCCACATCTCTGCTCAGGGCAACAGCGTGGCTGGAGACAGAAACACACGAGACTGACGTGAACACCACACTGTCTCACATGAAAGGTGGGGAAAGTGCACATATATTATAGTACAGAAAGATCACCTCAGAATCCAGTGGCTCCATCTGATTGGCTGTGCCCTCTGCATGTGGGTGTAACCAGGAAAAAGGACTTCAATTTCTCTGAGTTTCAGAAAAGAGTAACAGAAAAGATCATTTTTTTAAAAATTGCGAGGTCACAGCAGGCGCACGTGTTTGCTTATGCCAGTGTGCGTTTGTCTCACGCTGCCGCCCGCTCCACCATGGTAGTTATCAACTGTAGCGCGTTGTCCGTGAGGGTTGAGATGGCGCTTCGCAGCCACAACCTCATGTCAGTCACCACCTGATCAATCAAAAACATACACAGGGTAATGTTTTAGTCTTTTCTATTCTATAACAGTTAAATCATTACAGTTTCAATATCACAAACACAGACCTGGTCGTTCCTGCTCCTGCCTGTGTGCAGCTTCCCTGCAGGTGCACCAATCAGCTCCTGAGAAAACATGTAGTCACACGGCTATGACATCTGTCACCACAGCGATCACCAAGCCCACAACAGAGGAGGAGATCAGTGTTTTATAGCCCAAACTCAAACAATAAAACACTCAAATTAACTTTTAGTGTTGGCAGTTTGTTTTCCTCTAAATCCTCCACATATTAGGGTAAGACCAAAGCTATCTTACAGAATCATCAAATCCAAATACCAATGGCCACCAGGAGTGATAACCAGTATTTGAACCCAATATGTGTGTAAATTAAAAAAAAAAAAAAAGTTTTTCATCAGTGGTAGAACACATATCAACACTATAGTTTATAAATGTAATTTTCATTGTTTTCTGGGAAACCCTGATGTGGAATAAGCTATCAAGTTTCTGCTGCACCATGCAGCACTTATTAGGTGTAAAAGACTGCGCCTCCCTGAGTCTGGTTCTGTTGGAGGTCTCTTCCTGTTAAAGAAGAGTTCTTCGTCACCACTGTCACCAAGCACTAGCTCATAAGGCGAACTCTGATAACTGCACTTTTCACTTTAAGGTTGTAGAGAACAGGTGTGGAACTCTAGGGCCGGTGTCCTGCAGGTTTTAGATGCGTCCTTGGGCCAACACAGCTGATTTAAATGTCTTAATTACCTCCTCAACGTGTCTTGTGGTTCTCTAGAAACCTGGTAATGAACTAATCATTTGATTCAGGTGTGTTGACCTAGGGTGTTATCTAAAACCTGCTGTACACCGGCCCTCGAGGCCTGGAATTCGACAGCTCTGTTTTAGGGTCTTTGCCTTATAAAATAAAGCATGTTGAGCTGAGTGTTGCTGTGAAAACAAAAAGAAAAATAAATTCTACAAGCCATAACTCACCTTTAGTCTGCGCTCATTGGCTGTATGAATATCTTCATCTCCGGGTTTGATGACAAAAACACCTCTAGACCACTCATCAGAAATCTGCAGAAACAAATACGGACTATTTTAAAATAAAAATCCCTAAATAAAATGTATTAACACACAGAAACTTTCAAATAACTCTGCATGAGTATAGCAAATGTCAGTCGTGGTTACGTAATGACAATTGCACCAATAAAGCAGAACCTCAGGACAGAGAGGGCACCCTGAAAAATGAACTGTATAAAAGAAGTACTAAGGCTGTTTACCAGCTGACACGTGTCACATGATGACACCATTGTGCGGCTCACACTCACTAGAGGAATCCTGCACCATGGCACATTTTCAGCTGTCATCTATTAACCAGCCAAACGAAAGGCAGTGATACAAATAACCACAATGCACGGAAGTGTACTACAGTCATACAAGTGATTAAAGTAACTGTCAGCCTGTGGTTGCTCCTGTACTAACTTTCTTAGTTGCGTTTTATGTTGTGACTTCACCTGATCCATCCCGTGTAAGATTTGCTCCATTTCATTCGTGCTGACCAGCTTTGCCCTCTCCAGAGCTTTAACATAAGCCTTGCTCCCACGGGTATCTGCATCCCACATCCTCTGGTCATAACCGATTGACGCATTGAACTTCTCCATAATAGGGTCGGTGTCTCCAACAAATCGACCTCCCCAGAGTTTACTTCCCTGAGAAGGAAAAATGGTAACAAGAAAAAAAGTAAAGGAAAAAAATAAAAACACACAGAGAGAAACTAGCAGCCAAGTTAACTGTACCACATTACTGGTCAGTCCCAAAATATGACTTCTATGACCGACACGTGTGAGTAAGATATAACTTGTGCTTCATGTGAATTGATATATGATTGCAAGCTCATAATAAAAACAATTAGCTGCATTTCTCTTAACTTTAAAGGATGACTTTGCTCATTTGCTTAAAAATGTTTTACAAGAAATATTTTCAAGGTATGAGCCAAAACCCTGAGCTCAAAAGAAAGCCTTGACGTACAGGCTATGAACCTTCACATCTCATTATATAACGGTAAAATCATTATACTGATATGGCCACAATCTGCTGCCCCAGCTGGTCCAGGTGAGTTAAAAACTCCTCTGTGCGCTCTCTTCATTTTTTTCACACCTCCCACTTCCAACATAACCAAGGGAACTACCCCAGCAGAGTGAGATAGCTGACTCACACAATGCCTCTCATGTAATTAAAAGAGTAATAACCAGAAACACTTGGCGGGGGCTTTAATCCGAAGGCCTAACGGCACCATGAGCACCAACATTTTTAGTGCTGTATTCCTGCTAAAAATGTAGACTGAACCTCTGACCCTGACACTGTGAGCGTCAAAGATAAACCCATTGAAGTCCACAAGACATTAATAATTCAAAGAGAGCTACACTTTTTTGTCCTTTTGATGGTTGGTGTTCTATAGTTTTAATCCTAAATGATATTATCGAACCAAACAACAAACCCGTTGAAGGCATTCAAACTATGGTTCGCAATTCATTTGCGAGTTTCTGAAGACAGGAAAAAACTTTTTTTTTTTTAAGTAGCAACAGCTGTGTTACTCTGTAATTCTTGTGGTTATTGTGAGCTGGCTTCACAAGCTTGAAAGGAATCCTGTCCATCAATAATTTGCTTATGGTTGTTCTGTATGCCTCTGTCTAGGTTCTTTTATATCTGTACTTGCACTTTTGTATTCACATCTAAACAGATTCAGTATCAGTCAGGTAAACATTTCAGCAATGAAAGCAATTACACAAGCTAGCACAAACACATTTCACTGCAGTGTTTTTGTTAAAGCTATTTGCAAAGACAAACTAAGTGAAATGCTTTGGTAGCTCACACAAGCGTCTGGAAACAGCCTGCTCAAAAGTCAGTATTTCTTTTTACTTACACTTATATATAATATATTAAACATATCAAAAGTTTTTGGTTCATACAGGCAAAGACCGATGCAAAGAATCATGCAACAGCATCCTGGTATAACAATTCACGGCTCTGAGCATTAAATTGGAGTTCAGGAACATATTTTGTCTAATTTATGAGTGCAAGAGCTGGAGTTTATCCCAGCGGACATAGAGTAAAAGGAAGGGGGCTGGGAAACTGATATTCTAATATTTGTGTGATATTCTTGTATTAAAAATAGCATTTTGCCCAGATCAAGACAGAAACATTTACTATTGGAGTAACAGCAACACAATTACCTCATGCAGGACTGCTGTAAGCTAGTATGTCTTAGGTTGCAGTGGTAGAAGTAGTGTGGATTCAAATAAAAATTGCAGTGATCAATACAGGCATCGAGACCAGTTTCTGAATATAAAGACCTATTTTGCCTACTCAGCTGGTTCAGATGGTTCAGGTTTTAAAGCGTGAAGTGGCTATCGCAACTCTCTGCCTGTTTGCGTCACTAAGGAAGACGTATAGCTTTTGGGCAGCTGTCCCCTGCAAACTCTGGCTAGCTTGTTGCTCTGCCTTCTCACCCCACTCTGACAGGCTCTACTTTCCTCAGATATAAATAGATAACGATGCTAACAGATGCACCAGCCCCTGTCTATCTATCTGTGCTCACACACACATATGCACACATACTCTGTTACCACCTATTCTTAAATCTAGAAGATTATGAAGATAATTTTAAAGAGATTATGCAAGACAATGTGTGCTGCATTGTGAAAAGATCTAAATATGACTGAGTAATGTAATTCTGAGCTCTTATGAAACTGAAATAATCAATTATGAGGTTTATAGAGATCAACTAATAAGCAGGTCATGGCACAATGAGGGCGGCGTAAAAATAGTCAACTATATACAGAAGCGGGACTTGGCTCTGCGAACTGCAACTACAAAATCAGAGTTTTAAAAAAAATCCAATGCCAGGAAAGCAAAAGGGATACAAGTGAAGAAACCGTTAGTCCAGAAAACACTGAAGGTGCTATGAAGCTGATGATGGAATATGAGGACTGAGCTTCAGGTTGAAAGTTAAATCAAATGGGGTAAAAATGAGCTGATTTTCCTTCATAAAAAAATAGCTTTGTTTCTTTTCTCCCTTCTTTTTATTTAATAACTCCTGATCTGACTCTCCAGCGAAAAATATCTCGAACTCGTCTCCAAACAGATGGGCAGGTTAGACCTTCACAATAGGAAAGTAAGTAGGACTTACCGTTCGCAGGAACTGAATCTCCTCCTCTCCCTCTCCCCCTTCTGCCATCTTTCACCGAGGGTTATTCGCAGCTCCTCAGGAGAAAACAGAAAAATACTTCAGTTTTCTCCCGTCAGGATTTGGCTTTGCTATGTCCCTCCCTCTTTTAGTTTCCTTGCTCCCGTACCCCTCTTTCTCTTTCGCACTCTGCCTCAGTGTCTCTCACTCTCAGTGCTAGTGTGTGTGGGTGTACTGGAGGACAGCATGCGTCCTGTGCTCTCACGGTGTTGTGAGAGAGTGACAAGGAAGCAAGGCTCTCCCCGGCTTCTCTCTCCTCTTTGGATCATATCCCCAACAGCAGATGAGAGTAGCAGGGATGGAGGGTGGATGAGGGAGGGGCGGGCACCTTGTTACACATTTACACCGTTCACATCCAGCCGTGGCGCCATGTTTGTAGAAGTGGGCCACTCCTTCACACAGGCTGCCCCCCTCCATCACCCTCCCCTTCTTCCACATGTCTGAGGCTATAAAAGGAAAGAGGGGTGAGGACTAGCCTTTGGGGAGCATGCAATAAGAGCACGCAGAAAACACACCTCAGCTCTTCAAAGTGAGTAAGTTACTGTAGCTGCTCTTCACAAGAAAGCCCTTTGGGATCAGTAGTGTATGAGTATATTAACACCAGACTAGATGTTCTGGGCTCAACATGAGCTATTTGGAAATTCAGATATCTGCATCACTGGATGAGCAGGTTGCATTAGTTCTTTGTTTTATGTTTATAGTATCGACAGTCACACTTAGAATTTACTATAGGGATATGGCTCATTATTCAATTTAGTAGTGATTAATATTTAAATCAAAATAAATTTCATTTGAATTCTAAAAATACTGAAACAATGGCTCCAAACTCAATTCTGACTAGATACAAAAAAATTTGGGACACCAAAACACCTTTGGTCGTAAAGCTCATCTACTTGCTCTGTGGTTCGATCAGACATGATCTGGTTGCAGTTTAGAAGCTACTGTTGGCTGTTGCCTTATTCTCAAGGGCTCGCCACAGAGGGTAGCGATGCACGTTCGATATGGCAGATTTGAATGCCAGAGGATCTTCGTGACGCAACCCTAAAGGGCTTTGTTGCTCTTCTTGAGATATTTAACTAGTTAGACAAATGTCTAAACCACTACGCTTTATCATCTTTCCAACACAGCCCAACCAGTTTGATTATACAAAGAAACCCTCTAAGTCTGACAGGAAGCAATGTTTTCATTTCTTTTTTTTTTGAAACCTGGCCTTGAAATGAAGTAGCAGAAAACATGATAAATACTTCATAGCCCACATTTATGCTGGGAAGTTGTATCGACACATTGCTTGTGTTCTTTGAACAACAGCCGAAAAGAGAAAACTGATCTGACACAAAGAACTGGTTTAGATTCTTGCCTGACATACACATGAGGTGCTGTTGAGTACCTCGTTGTTGATTCAGGATTAGTATTTGCACCACTATACTACAGGCAGTTTATATTATATAACTCCCATCCTTGTCTGAATGATCAAGTAATCTGTTGGATCAAAGTATAGCTCAACCTACAGCTTGGCACTTTCAGTGTGGAGGACACCACTGAAGCTTTCTTGCAGCCCGATCGATAACAGAACCAGACACTTTGCACAGATATTTTGTCAGGCTTTAAATTAGCGCTTTGAACTTTTACACTCCTCCATAAAATTACAGTTTTATGCTTTAGTGGTAAAGTAGCAACCATCCTATTTGCCCTAAGAACAGTGATTAATTACCAGCATAATATTTTGAGTTTCCCTGTCACTTATCTGAAGCAATACCTCTGTCAACAGCCTCTAGACGGTTTTAGTGCTGCCTGGGTTTAAAATTTAAAGAGATGAACTCATAATTTACTGGGAAAGAATCCAGCAGGTAAAAATCATAATGAAACTAACTTGAACAATACATTCATTTCCACCGTATATGAATCTATTATTAATTTACTCTGTAAAAAAAATTGGCAACTTATAAGAAAATACCAAAAACATTGCTCCTGAAATATAAGGATATGTTGCTTTTCATGTTTAATATAACTTCATTATCACTGGGTCCTGAACTGTTGATTGATCAGACTGGTTGAATTTAACAAGCAGTGCGAACAGTCACTATGGGTGTGGGGAAAATGTATATTTTATATAATTTACTATATTAGGTCTCATTTCAGGGATCATATAATTCATTGAAAATCAAAAAAAAGAAGCTGTTTCGCTTGGGGGGGGGGGAAATACATTACATCTAGACACAATGTTGTCCGCTGCCTCTAGTGAATCAACTATGTAGGCCTCCTAGAAAATATTTTTTAGCATAACACATCTTTTCAGAAAATCAACAGTTACTTTTGATTGAAACAGTGGATCTGCAGGAGCGTCCGTGGCACACCCCTCCTGACAGGCAGCAGGGATGCACCAGACAATAAATTTGGAAGTCTGAGTGCTGCTGGGGGGGGGGCGCATCACACTCTCACAGCAACGGTGACCAGCCTTCAGACACTGTGCTCATGCACGCATCCCTACCTCCCCTGTCTCCATCTGGCATCCTTGAGCATGCTTTCTTTCTCATCCATCTCCCACTGCAACCGCAGCTGGCAGCGGAAAAGCTGTTTCAGGACGCTGCTCGCCGGGACACAACTCCTTCCAGCGGATAACGGACAGCCGGAGGAAAAGAGGCGAAGAAGAAGGCGATACGCCACTGAGGCGGAACTAACGTGAATTCTGGGAGTATGAGTCTCGATTCAGAAGTAACCTGCTGACTCCCGTTTTCTGCCAACTCACGAATCGTGCTGGCTTTATGTGCAGTTGCTGCAGTGCGCCTGGCGGAGGCAATATAATACAGAGAACTGATGGGAAAAGGCTTTACGGGTGTCTCTCAAGCTAAATAATCAATTAACAATATATATATTTATTTATATAAGTCATGACAGTATTCCAGTCAAACTAAGGTAGGTGTTGTTCGATGGAAATAATTCATTAACTCAGATGGAGTTATCTTTACTGATTTTTTTAAACCTGGTTAAAGCAAAGGGCGGAATCCCCTGCAAACATGCGAAGTAATGAAACTTTCAGCTTTTGCACGTAACAGCACCGCTGCTCTGCAGAGTGTAAGCACCACTTTTGCTGTATATTTTCAAAATAGGTACTTTGCATACATAATAGATACACACACAAAAAATAAAAAGATTACAAAAAATATACGCAGTGGTTACAAAAAAAGTCTCATGGGTCTTCAAACCTCGCACTGGTTTGCTACAGGTAACATGGCCCTGTCAGCTTGTTGTTATAGTAAACTGGCACTAGCTGTGCTTTTGTCCAATGTTCTTCACCAGCTGAGGGGCGCTTCCTGTTTTAAAGAACTATTGCTTAAGATTACAGTAAGTTTACCACATTGTCCGGAAATAGCGTGTTGTGTCTTTCTGCAACATGTGCATGTACTCCGTTGGAGCTCTTCAATAATCTAACTTTTTAGCGAAATCCAAATGCATGTTAGGTGTTTTTGACTTGGCATGCAAGGTCTGCGGGAGCGCTGTGCATCTCTCTTTGCTTTTGAATGCCGCGTCGCCCACTCTCTGTCTCTGCCAACCACTCAGCTTCCTGCAGCAAAGAAGCCACCTCTGCAGGCTTGGGGACATTAATGTCCCCTGTTTAGTTGCCTCTTCCTCCTGGGGTGATAAAACAAGGATTCCTTTGAGCCTCCCTGTCCAGCTGCACAGCGACATTCACAAGCACAAACACTACCTCCCTGTGTAATCACTTGCTACCCTGAGAAATGACAGCGGCAGTTTAAAAAAAAGAAGAAAAGGGAGAAATCAGGAAGATAGACTTGATGTGGGGGACCCTGGAGATCCAGTGGGGAGACACGTGTCCGGTTTTAACAGTGTCACCAGGCGCTTGATGATTCCTACTGAGTAGCTTAATTCTTTTGCCAGGAATTGACAGTCACACAGAAAAGTGTATCAGAAAGAGGCTTTAAGGTGTGGCCTATGTTTTTTTTTTCTTCTGTGTTGACACTTCAAAAAAAAAAGAACCCGAGAGTTCCCCTCTTGAAGTACACTGATGCTCATATGATTGCTCATCACTATCTATCTCTAACTCTCCTCCTCCTTCCTCTATTGGTACTCCATTTGTGTTCACCATTCTTACTCTCTCTCTCTCTCTCACTCGCTCTCCCCTCCCCCTTGCACACGGCCACACACACACACACACACACACACACACACACACAGAAACTGATGTGAGTTCCCCTATCTATCAGAGCCAGTTCCTCCATTTAAGATGCTGACTTGTTTATGTTGAGGGGGACGAGTGAATGACTGTTGCGAGTTTTTGCACTCTACTTCGAGGCTTCTCTGGGGCATTTTGTCTTGACATGTCTGCTTTGTTGCAGGAAACGGAGGCATGAAGTCTGTTTTGTTACTGATTTGTGGTTGACAGATAAAGCGAGAAGGAGGTTAACTCACTCACAGAGTCGATTGATAAGCAGGACTTAGGCGCGGAGTTTAGTCGATGACTATAGGTGAGCAGCCTTCGACCTCTGGCAGCCCTCCCTGCTGTGCCTGCTCTTGCTGTCCAGTGCACAGTAACACATAGAGGACACAGAGGAGATAAAGGAGGAGCAAGGCCAACCATGGAGCTGTAGAGACGTGCTCAAATGCCTGTGCGGATCACCAGTGGAGGAGGAGTGTTGCTGAGGAGAAGAACTCTGCAATGAACAAGAACAAAAGGTAATTAAAAAAGAGACAGTGCGTTAAAACTGAGAGTCCGCTGCACCTCAGTTTCTTAACAAGTGTAAGTCTAAGTATGTGTCAGCAGCAAGTGTTTTGAGTGCAGCAGTGATGTGTGAACCTTGAGGTTGTAACTGAGATGCGGTGTGGTTTGTGCAAAGGCTCTTGAAAAAGTCAAAGAGAAACAAGGGCATTTATTTCTGCATCTAGTATATGCCTCTTCTGCCATTTATTGTCATATTCAACACTGTGCACATGGAGGCTTTGGGTTAAAATAAAGGCTGCAGCTAATGTTTTGACCTGCATATCAGTGAAGACTATCAACTTCTCAAATTATTTGTGTGTACTGCACACAAGCAAGAGCCAACATTCAACAGTTGTGCGTGCCTGTGGAGAACTGCCTGCCTGCCTTTCCATGGAAATGTGTTCTGCTTTTCTGTTCTGTCCAGTAATCTCCATTTTCACGTCAGTGCAGTGCAGTGACGTTTTCTGCATTAGATTTTAGATACAGCAGAGAACCTATAAGTTTGTGTTTTCAGAAGTTTTTTTTTTTTTACTGCTGCAGTTGTGACCACAGATCTTATCAGATTACCTGGAATGAAAGGGTTGTACGTTTTGTCCAGTTAGTTACCTGACTTTAAAAGCATGGAGTTTCCCCTTCAGTGCAAGGCTGTCTAGAACGATCACATAAAGTCAGCATTAGATTTTAATCAGTTTTGCATACATGTTTTAACAATATGTAAGAAAATGAAAAACACTTTCCTGAAATGTAGAAATATTTGTAAAATCTCAAAAAAAAGAAGCATGCAGCAAACTCAACATGGAACTAAATTGTAATAGTGGAAATTAGGGAAGTAAGTCACATCATAATTATTGTTATAGGTTAAATATACATGTGTGTATACCAGAGAGAGAATTTCCAAAAATGGGAGAGAACATAGTGTAGTGCTCAGTTGAACAGGTACAGTAATGAGTAAAAGTCTTGAGCCACTCCTCATTTCTTGATATTTTGCTTCCAAGCAGCCAGACTTTCCTGTAATTGTAAAGTGCTCTTAAAGAGCATCCTAAGGGTCTTTCATCGTTATTGGTTTTTTGGTTATCGGCTGTCTTTTACATTATCATTTTCAGTGTAATATTTTGGTCTGTTTTTTGTTATTGTTATTTCTTCATTAAGCCACTTAACACTGACCTATGAATCATTCAAGTATAAAAAAAGGCACACAACCCAAGGAAGGAATATATTTAAAAAATTGTATATTTAGGCATTTTGCTATTAGCAGCCTGCCACCAAAAAAGCACGTCACTTATTCCCGTTTCTTTAGTTGAACTTTGACAAACATAATATAGTATTTGTGCTTTATTCCCAAACACCTAGTTAAAAATCTGCCATATATTGGCTTAGATTGCAATGTGTGCTTAAAAATCATGACAAATGAAGGACAAAAGACAAAGTACCAGGACTAGCAAACTATTTACAGCAGATGAACATTATCTGAATGTCAAGTCCTTAACAAAAAGGAAGAAGAATTTCCAAAGATGTGATCCAGGATATGAGAGACGCATCTGACCCTTCAGTCAATCAAGCGGCTGTCTGCTGAAGCTTCATCAGAAATGGCTTCAGTGGAAGGGCGACACTATTCTAATGGAAGGAAACAGGGCGAACAGGCCAAATTACACAGGGACCGGAGTGAAAATCAGCAGCAACATGTCTTATGCAATCATGTATCCACATTTGAAAATGTTGGTTCAAATTGTCCCCGGTGTTCACAGAGTAGGTCAGGAGAGAGGTACAACAGTCAGTGTCTATAGCCATCTGTAAAACACAGTGGAGGCTCTGTCACGGTGTGACGCTGCCTTTCTGGTAGTGGTGTTGGAGATCTTGCCACTAATAACTTTTGAATACACAAAAGTACTGTCAGATTTTGATTCAGCATGCGAAGCATCTGAATATCAGGTGTTTCATTTTTCAGTGTGACAATGATCCCAAACACACTTCCAGTTCATTAAAAACATACCTGGATCAAAAAGCACATAACAGAACACTATAGGTCATGGACTGGCCTCCCCAGACCTGGAGCTCAACATTATTGAGGGAGCATGGAAACATCTTGACACAGAACAGAACAAAAGACAGCCAGCATCCAAAGATGAACTTCGAATGTTCTTGAAAAGGCCATGTGACCTATTCTGGAGGACTATTTAAAGAAATTACAGGAAAGCTTGCCTACTCGTTACTACTCGTTCTATACTGTATCTTCATTCCCACTTGAATGTTTTAACGAATCGCTGCCCCTTGTCCCCATTTTCCTAGCAAAATATAAAGATTTAGGGATGTCTCAAGACTTTTGCACAGGACTATATGATTGCGCTCTCTGTTTATCGGTCAACTCTATTTACAGTACTGATGCGCACAAATCCTTTTTTTTTTTTTTTTTGAGGAGGGGGGGTCAATAGCTTCTTGCAGAAGATGCATCCTCTTGATGCAGAGGGGAACAAGAACATGGGTTGGGAGAGGGGGAAAGCAGGGGAAAAGAGCAGTGCACAAACAAGGCCTTCAAAGGGCCTGGGGTTCAATTAATCAATTAAGGAAAGAAAGAGAGGAATTTGCATATCCCCCCGCCAGTGTGAGAGCAAGAGCAGGAGCAAGGGGAGGGGGGTTACTGGATCTTTAGCCAGGAGTCTCAACACAGATGGGAAAGAGAGTGAGGGGGATTTCCAGAGAGAAAAGGAGAAGCTGTTTCCTGAATGGAATGAATAGAACAAGGATGAAGGAAGAGGAAAAAAGTGAGCAAAGTAGGAGTTGGTGAGGAAAATGAGGAATGGAAGGTCATCCCAAAAAAGAGTCAGTGATGCGATGGAGCTGCATCCAAGTTAAAAAGTATGTCATGTCATGTCATGCGCACAAGGATTTTTTTTTTTCAACACAAAAGTTGTTCCTCTGCATGACCTGCTTAATAAAGGGAGTACTTTTTATGCAAGTTGCCCTATACTCTGGAAAAAGTCGATGCAAATTCCCAAACAGTAACTGTGTTCTAATTTGCATCCATATCCACTACACTCTCTTTTCAAACAGCTCTCTGTCTTTAAACGGTGGTCAGTGTCACTACACAGAAAACATATCTTTGACTGATGTTCTGTGTGTTACCTACTCAGCACTCGGGGGAAATTCCCTGACAAACGTTATGACATCAACAACATTTCCCCGTCAGCATTTCTGTTTGTAGTTGCCGAGTCTCATGTATGTGCAAGTGATTTGACAGCAGGTGAATTCACTGAGTTAAAGAGAAAGGTGATGTGTTGCAAAGGACACTGAGATTAGAAAACCACTCAGTTTTGTTTTTAAATTTACAAAATTAGTGTACGTGCTGCAATCCAAACACGTCAAAGAAATAACGGGTTTGGAAACAACTGAGAACATAGAATAGGTATTTTTCATAATTCATTGAGACTGTTAACGAATTGGGGGATTATTGGTTCATTTTCAATCTGGGTCAGGTGATGTGTTGTTAATAGTCAGTGTTATCTGCATAGTCAATATCACACATTGCATTGTTTTTTAACAATGGACTTCACAGTCTCCACAGAGTGTAACAACCTGACAGTCATGCATGTTATTCTTTAACTTAAAGTGCAGACATTACCCAGCACGAGATGCAAGTTTCACATTACACCTTTGTAGAAACCTAATAGGCGGCTAAGTATAGATAAAATGACATCTTGTTTTCCCCTCTCTAAAATATATTCTTTCACAACGGTGCATGCTGTGCTATTAATGTTAGTGTTTTGAATTCAGTAGTCAGACTGTGTAATGGGGCAGAGGGGAGGAGCACGAGAGGCAGATCTTTGTTGCCCAGCAGGTTTCCAAATCAGCCACCTGGAGCCTGACTACGAGGATGAAGAGAGATGGAGACTGGTTCCTCGCTGACATCCCCCCCTAATGTTTTGAGTCTAGACATCTCTGAGAGTGAAATATGTTGCGTGATGACTAGATGGAACAGTACGTACAGGCAGCGTGTGGTATAAATAGATAAGTGAATGTCACCACATGTTCCTGTGTATCTATAAGTGTCCTGTCATTTAATATTTTTTAAGTGTCTGGACAGTAGGTGCAGGTGTGTGCTTAGTAATGCGTAATCTATGTGAGAATGAGCCCATGTAGTGAGTGGGTTGGGGAAATAAGCTGAGTGCATAGGTTAAGAGAAGGGGATGTAGGTCTGGTCATTCAGGGAACTTGTCACCAGTTCTCTGAACTCACAGTTGTTTCCTGGCAATTTCATCACATTATCTGCAGTATAGACTGACAGTTTCATATTGGTTACATACAACTCAGTGTTCGCACAGATGCACGAGTACAAAATGTGAAACGCTTAAGTGCAACAGAAAGCTTTACCACCTTTTAAAAAAATGACCGACACTCTTAATGGGCTCTTAAGGTTTCTTGCAAAATTTTGTTTCATTAATGTTTGGCAATAGTGGATCTAGACTTCTCTTAAATCTCTTGCAAAACTGAGGTAACTATACCAGTTAAAGTGTAGATGAAAATGCAAAGAATAGAAACCATTAAAAAAAAAATTACAAATTTCACTGGTTATTGTGAAACATGGTCAGATATTGCACAACTGAGCCACTGATCTAAAGAGGAAGCATCAACATATTCATGAAACAGAAAACTGTTGTGTTTAGGCATAAAGTTTAGTATCTCTCCCTTATCTTTGTTGTCTAAAAAGTTGTCTTTGTGAGCCTACTCACACTCAGCATCAGTCCAGCTCAAGCGTAAGGTATGCACAAAGGGATGGTCTATATGCTATGACTAGGCTGGATTCTCCTCATTTGCAATTTCCATTGAAGGCCAAAAAAGGGAAAATTAGCATCGACGTTCTGCCACATCAGTAGCAGGACACCAGTCATCACTGTATGATTACTGAAACAAATGGGTGTTGCGGTTACATACTGTACCTATAGGCTGCAAAGTGAATCAAAGAGAGATCTTCCCTTCTTGCCTAGTTTACTTTTGAGATGTGGTAAATCTATTTTGTTTTTAACAACACGAAAGCATAATTTCACTGTCTTATTACACTGATAGGTGATGTATTTTCATAATAACAGCATCCAAATATGTTTTAATATTTTACTTTTTCAGACTTGTAAAAGTTTTGTAATTTGTGTTGCACTTATTAAAAACATGAGGACTTATAGCAATCACTATGTCCTACTTAATCGCTCATATTGTCTGTTCCAGATTTTCCGTGACATTAATAGGAGTTTAAAAGAAAAATTTCTCTGGCCTATCTTGGTCAAAGACAAAAAGGAAATCCCCATCAAAGCTACTTATAAAGTTTCTAAAAGCAAAGGAGTAAAAATACAGTATAACATTTAAATGTGTGATACGACTGCCCACCTATCTAATGTCAGTAATGAAAAGTTCCCCATTACTCCAAGTCTTTTACCTATTTGACAAATTTAGAGAAACGTCTGAGCTGTTGCGTGCAGTTAGTCTGCTTGTGCGTGATGGCTCAGACAGCAGCAGAGCTGTAGCAGAGCTTATCAGATGTGGGGAGCTGTGTTTCCTCTAATGCTGGCTTGAACTATCTCGTCACACATTGTTCTACTTTTTTAGGCTACTTATGCTCCCCTTCTCTCTCTCTCCCTCCCTCTCGCTCTCTCTCTCTCTCTCTCTCGCTTTTACTCTCTGTCTATCTGTCTTTCTGTCTCACTTTCTTAGGAAGTCCAATGTGGAGAGTCCTGGTGTGCTAAAGGGCAAAAAGCTGGTCCACCGGAGGAGGAATACATGTCCCAGTCCTCAGGACATCACCCGGGCCCTGCAGAGCCCCAGTTCTGCACCCAGTGCCAGTGCTGCCAGCTTGGATGACCTCATACAGCGCTGCCTAAACTGCTTTGGTCAGTCTCTGTTTGCCATGTGGTTTTACACTTTAACAA
>VUQR01022956.1:0-17029 GCA_015108515.1 Hemichromis elongatus | reverse complement strand
GCCCCCCCCCAAACCTCCCCCTTTGCCGTGCATGTTCAATTCCAGAACAATCAGTGGAGCTCCACCCTCAGTCGCTGACATCACGGCATCCTGTGTGTGTTTGTCATGCTGCGTTATGGCGGGGCGGGAGTCCAAAAACACGAGCATGCCGTGTACACCCTCAAACGTTTCCACGCGCAGTAATTAAGCAGTGCGGTTTCATCTCATGTAAATCCATAGCACACACGGAACCCAGTCATCAGTTATTACCAGGAGGTTGTGACTGGAGGATGGCAGCTTAAGTCTGGACAGAAAAGGATGATTAAAATGTTTAAAATGAATATTTTTGAGTGCCGAATCTGCTTTTATTTATCGTGCTATAAAAATAATTACTAAAATGTACAAACTACCAGGGAAAACATGTTCCAAGCCCAGATGCGGTCGTTCATAAATCCATGATCAACTGGCAACTCTCCAATTTTTTGGTCTCATATCAACGTGTGTCAGATGATCACTAAAAAAATTCAGAGCTGTAGTGCCCGTGTGATATATCAGCTCAGCTATTTCGCTTAGCATCAGGGCTAAATGGATAAATAGCTACCCTGGCTGTCGTCTTTATGTTTCTATGCCAGTTCATTTCCCTAGTTTTCTTCTTTATAGGTGTGGCGTATATATTAAGAGTGTCGATTATCCAATTGGTTCCAGTCTTGAGGCTTTTATTTTATTTTATTTTATTTTATTCATGTGAAAGTGTTTATCTTTGTTTAAAAGCAGGTGGTTCGCCCAGCATGAATAGAACACACCATTCGTGCTGAATGTAGTTAACAAGCTTTTTTTAAATGTCGGTGTTCATTGAACTTTTTTTTTTTATCATTATTGTCAGTGTCTTGTTTTCAGACCTGCACTTGCATTCCTTTTGTTGCTCATTTTTCCCTTTTTTTTTTTCTTTCTGTCCTTCTCAGATTTACTGAAGCTCTACCATGCCCGTGGCCTCCACCAGGACAGAGCCTGGTGAGACCAAACACTTTACTCCACATCAGCTTAGCATCGCCACATGATTGCTTTTTCTGTTTTCTTTATTCACAGCTCTCTCCTATAATCCAGCTCACAAAGGACTCAAAAACAGGAATATGGGAATGTGTTATTAAATCTGAAAAATGGTGGTATTTTCTCTTTGTAGCCTAATTAATGATAACAGATGTTTTAAAGTTACAGCTGCGCTGAATATCTTCCAGGAAATGGTTAAAACCCCAAAATACCAATTTATTATAGCACTGTAGTATAGAGTTTATATAATACTGGTTCGCTCACGCCTTTGATAGTGGACACCCGGTAATATCAAACTGAATAACATGAAAAAACTAAAATAAATAAAACATAAATAATTACATAATTGCAGTTTGTTCCATTTTAGCATACTCATTATGGTTTTAAAACTTCCCCTGACTAAGACTAATTATAGAACATGTTAATTCGCTGCAGTTCTGTACATTGCAGTACTGCTGTAATTTGCAGCATTGTGGCAAACGAGCTGTGCTGGCAAGTTGAACTTCTCTCAAGCATCCAAAGCAAAGCAGTAGGTCTACAGATCATTTCTGTGACACATGATTTGACCACAGCTTTCTGGGTTTTTTTTCTCTTCATTCAATATTGTAGTTACTAAAGCCAAAAATGTGTCCAAACAACAGACACGGCATTTTTATGGTGCTTCCATGTCAGATGGGGTTCAGTGACATGACAGTTGTGTGTTTTAAAGGAGCCCGTACACACTGGGGGGAGAAGTAAAAGAAAACGTCAATTTGAGGTCCCGAATGTTGGTTTTGATTGATTTGTCAGCCCTAATGTATCCACTACCTGGCACAACACACAGTCTGCAGCTTCTTTAACCTCTGCCAGTAGATTAATATGGAGTTATAAATACATACTCAGGTATGTATTTATTTTTGAAACTAAAACGATGTTGAATCCTAATGATGAATTGCCCTATAATAAGCAAAATTCAGTTAGCTACATCAGAGCTTTGTTAAAAGCAGGAAACCAGGTGCTTGTTTGAAGCAGAGCTACATCTTTGTCTCATTTACCATGTTTCCCTTAATGTTGTTCTTCCCTTCACTGTGTGTGTGTGTGTGTGCATGCGTGCGTGGGTGTGTGTGTCTCACAGTGCCCCAAGTGTTGGATGCAATGAGCGACAGCACAGCCAGCTCCACCACAGCCAATGACCTGGACCTCATCTACCTCAAAGGCATCATGGAGAGCCCTCTGGTACGTTTCACACGGACGCACTCGTCGACACACATTTTAAATACAATAATTTTTGCTACGGTTCATTCATTCATTCTTGTAAGCATTCATTCTTGCAGCATGCTGTCTGTCGTCTTTGTAACCGTGCTCATATTTGTGTGTGAGGAGCAAGAGGAGAGCCTGAGGGAGCCACGGTTGTCCCCCGTGAGGGAGAACAATGTGGAGCTCCTGCAGGAGATCCTGAGAGACCTGGACCCATTCACCAATCGCTCTGACACCGCAGCCGAGCTGGCCTGCATTCTCACACAGCCTCACTTCCAGGTGGGGAACACACAAAGACACATACACGGCGTCTCCCACTTTGTGTTTTCACTGTATTCCAGTCACAGAGTTGGGTAAACAGAAGGAAAACTAACATTTGATGTATGATATTTTGCACCTCAGTCTCTGCTGGAGACACATGATTCAGTGGCAGCTCAGGCGTGTGAAAGTCCACCTTCCAGCCCGTGTGACTTTGTGGATCATGAACAAGAGGACAGCCAAGCACACAACCCCCTCCCACCTGATGCCATCCGTATGGTGGGAATACGCAAAATCGCCGGGGAGCATCTGGTGGGTTATTAGCGTTTGGACTGTTTGCACCCTTTGTGTTTCCGATTTCACAACATTCACTTTGTGAATCGTTTCATCTTGTGTGTGGTTGTCGCTGGTGCCATTTGGAGTTTGGATGCAGATTTTTGTTGATGTTAATGATAGAGATAATAGCCAGTAATAACTGCATTCCAGGGTGTGACATTCAAGGTGGAGGGTGGGGAGCTGGTGATAGCCCGTATTCTCCATGGTGGGATGATAGACCAGCAAGGACTGCTGCACGTCGGCGATATCATCAAAGAGGTGTGGTGGTTCTAGTTTTTCTCTGTTTCATTTGCAATGATTCTTTCATTTATTGATTTAAGCTGGGAACCTTGTAATTTTCCTTCTATAGAGTAGTTGTTTATTTTTTCAGTTAGTTAGTGTTTTATGAAGAATATACTGTTCGTTTCCTGCTTAGACTATCTGTCCTATGAATGCAACGCAGAGCCGACATCTGCTTCCTTCCATAGTTTAGAAACAGCTACTGCAGACTGTCCAGTTGTAACGCCTCCAAAGCTCATTTCGTTAAGCATTATATTTGCATCCATCCACATTAAGATGTGTCTCACTGTGAGGTTAGAGGAGACCTGCTGGGACTTCAGATCAGTGCACCTGGCCCACCGTCACTGCGGTTCTTGGGAGGGGAGCGATTTGTACTGCTCTGGCACACAAAGCACTAGCTGTTTCACACATGTCCAGTTTTTTTATGCTGCGTTTCCACCTTATTTACACATAAAGCTTACCAATGTTGAACGGCATCAATCGTCTCATGTAGCATTTGCTTATCGACTCTCGTTCTCTTGTATTTATTCATTATGCCAGTGAGCGTCAACTTGTTAACCGCTACGACTCTAGGTCAGGCTGAAGTATGAAATGTACCTCCACAACTACTGTATGAAGACACTTAGAATCAGAAGAACGGTGAAACACATTTTGAAACAACCCAATTTCCTTCGGGGCCAACCTTAGCGATCAATAAAGTTTTATTGAATTGAAATGAATAAATGAAATCTTTTAATATCATCCTAAAATGATGTAATTGTCTAAAGTGGTTGTTGTCACTCTGCTATTATTGGTCACAACGTGTTGAAATTCTGAAGTCTAAATGCTTAAGTCTGTGTCCATACTATTGTTTAACCACTAGATGGCGAGGTAAGCTATGAAACCCCCAGCAGTTTATTTCCATTACTGTGCAAATGAATAGATCAGAAAAAATAGCAAAGGTAAGCATCTTTTCTAGTGGAATTTGGTTTTTTTTTTGACATCAGTGATTTTTGGTGCTGCAGTTATTCGAGTTTCACTCCAGGAACTTGAGTATTCTTTTGTTTGAGCAGATACTATGAATGTAAGATATTAGAAGCTCAGTCTGTCCCTTGGTGTTTGAAATGTGTTTCATTCAGCTAGAAATACTTATGCTAGGTTGCTAGCTTCTTCTTCCAGTCAAAACAGTATACCACATAGCTGTGTTTAAATGCTCTGTGGTGCAGCTTGCGTGCACTAGGCAGGTGCATCCCTCCTGACAGGGCTCATGCGACCTGTTCTGGTGCTCTGTAGTGGGCTAACACCTTAAGAGTACATTTTCAGTTGTTTAGTTTGTCTGTCATTTGCATAGTTCACAAGAGGATTTTTCATTTTTCCTTCCCTTAAAATTCTGTAAATATTAAACTGATCCAGTTTGCAAATTTAAATGTAAAACTCTAGTCGGTGGTTTAAACCCCTCAATAGCTTAACCTTTAATACATTTAAGGAATCTTTTTTGTCATCACTCTTGTTGTCTACTTTACTGACAGGTGAACGGACGAGATGTGGGCAGGGACCCCAGGGTTTTGCAGGAAGAGCTGCAAGCAGCTAGTGGAATTGTGGTTCTGAAGATACTGCCAAGTTATCATGAGTCCATACCACCTGTGCAGGTGACACACAAACACACCGCACACAGAATAGACACATGGGGCCAAATCTGTTCTCCTCTTATTTGTCACCATGGCTTCTGCTTTTTTTGTTATTAACTGAATTTAGTTGTTAGAAACTTATTTTCATTACTGTTAGAGCCTTATTTTGACCTCTGTTAAATTAAAACCACATGATCTCATATTTCATGCCGTTTTTTAAAATGGGATCAAAAGAGAAAAGAACGTTTCACCACTTTTACCGAAAACCGCCGAGGACGTTATTTCGACCGCATAGAAACTAATGTAAAACCACTGCAGCGCCACATTGGGTTGCCTAGCAATGCAATTGTTTACACATATTTTGATGTAAAGACTGGTGTTACATGAGGCAGAGCTAGCTATATGTGAATGATAAATAAATATACAGGGGGATGTAGTTAGATAAAACACGAGTAATTGCTGCTGGGCTCAGGATGGGACTGTGAGCTGGAGCAGAGCTGGGCAGACTGTGTGACCGAAGGCATGGAGCACCAGGTATGTAGCCTGCTGTGACGGGAAGCGTGGGAACTAAAATGAACAGAGTGTAGGGAACTAATGCAAGTAAGCAGCACATCAGCAGGTGAAGCTGCTGACTGAGGCGGAGTAGTGTGATAAGAGCCTGCAGGTTTGGTTGTCAGAGGCAAGCGTGGAGAAGATGATTAACTCTTTTTACAATAATTATTTAAAATGTGTTTCTTAATTACATTTTTTTCCATGCGTTAGGTGTTGTGCTATTTATTTTAGTCTCTGTTTGCTAAAGTTATTCTAATGTGTGATTTAACTTCACAACCTGCATCGAAATGATAAAACGAATAAAATCCCTCCAAATTCATCCTAAATCCTTGTTTTGCCAAATCTAACTTGAAAAATATTGATGAAATAAACAACTTAAATGAACTTAAAAATTGAAGTCTTTGCCATTACTGCTGTTGCTGCCTGACCCCTCCCTCAGTCAACACGAACCCCACGTGGCGGTTCTAGTGTTAAAGGGATTTTAACTTAGGATGCACCACTGGAGTAAAGACGTGTACCTCTGTGTATTTCTGCAGGTTTTCTTTAAGTGTCACTATGATTATGACCCAGCCAACGACAACCTGATTCCTTGCAAGGAGGCGGGGTTAAGGTTTGAGACCGGCGATATCCTGCAAATAGTCAATCAGGATGATGTCAACTGGTGGCAGGTGACAGAATAGTTTTTATGTGTACATGTTATATTTTCCAGTGTGCATACATTCTCATTTCTTTAGATTGCTTTGGTGATTGTAAAGCTGATATTAACATAGGAAAAGAAACTTCTACTAGGAGTGATAAGAACGTTTTCTTCATTTGTTGTGCGTTTGTTGTGCAGGCACGTCATGTGGAAGGTGGGAGTGCTGGGTTAATTCCTAGTCAGATGCTTGAGGAAAAAAGGAAAGCTTTTGTCAAGAGAGATGTGGAGCTGGCACCTGCAGGTAACAAGAAAGAACAAATAAGGTTGGGATGATGGTCGATTTACTGCAACAGACACCCTGAAGTCTGATCAAAGCGTATGAGCAGAAATCATCTCACTGTGGATGTGAAATGTTATTAAAATCCTGGAGGCTGCCAGTGCTGCTCTTTACGCTCCTACTCGATGCTGCTGTGGTACCAATTAGAAAATCCTAGATGACTTCCTCCTTGAACTATTGCATCACAAGATTTTCAGGAAACTTGAAGTAACCTTGAGGTCAATGTGGCTGAGATTCAAACTCAGCATCATTGAAACTTTTAGTAGCTGCACCTTCAAAATCCAAAACATTTCAAAATCCCACATCGCCTCATTCTGGAGTTATAGTTTCACAAACTCGAGTGTCCAAGCCGCTGTCCTGTGGGCTGACCACAGCACCCCCTCAGCCTTTTACAGCTACTGGGTAAAATGTTTCATCAACAGAAAAGAATATGACCCATTTGTATTCAACTATATTAGCATATTAGCGTATTTTTCTGTGAACAGAAATAGAAAGGGTTAGTAAAAGTATGGCAGCTAAAGAAAAGAGTTGTGAAAGAGTGTTAAGCATTAAGTAGGTGTTCATTAAGGAAGGGCATTGTGTTCACGTAAATCCAGGTCTGCATAAGCATGTCAGGTACCTGAAGTTTGCTCAAATGTTTACATTACACAATGTGCAGTTCACTGGTCCACAGTGTTTTAAGAATCTGTAGACTTTTAGACAGTGGACTTAATATTGAGCATTATAGCGTCAAGCTATATTAGATTACCAGAAAAAACTTTGAACATACTCCGCCATTCATGCTCTGAATTCATCAACTAATGCTGTGCTCCAATAATGCAACAGGAAATTTGTGCACTGGTGTTGGAGGAAAGAAGAAGAAGAAGATGATGTATGTGACCACCAGAAATGCAGGTAGTAAAACAGGGCCAGGGTCCGTTTAGCTCTGCTGGGGTCAAATATCTCTTCTGCTTCGTCCTTACTTTAAATCCTTTCTGTTCACCCTCAGAGTTCGACAGACATGAGATACTGCTCTATGAGGAGGTGGCCAAGGTCCCACCTTTCAAGAGGAAAACTCTGATTCTGATTGGTGCTCAAGGTGTGGGGAGGCGGAGGCTAAAGAATAAGCTTCTACTGAGGGATCCACAGCTCTTTGGGACCATAATTCCATGTATGAAGTCTGATCTATTCCATTGCCTTATTGCTAAAGTAGCTACAAATGTTTTTTTGTTATATTGTGTCGATCGGTTGGCCCACAAAACCCCACACAGGAAGTTCCATTCTGCTCTCTGCTTAAAAAAAGTCTTAATCCCTGATTCTATGACGCTTAGCCAGTAGATAATGCAGGGTTCTCACATATGAATAAGCTTCACTTCACATTTCATTCAGTTCAGACGTCATTAGCACATTCACTTTAGCATAAGTCATTTTAATCCAGGCCTCTGGAGAACTTCAACACATGTTGAGGAGGTAATTTAACCATTTAAATCAGTTGTGTTGAATTAAGGACACATCTAAACCTGCAGGCCCTCCAGGCCTGGAGTTGGAGACCTCTGGTTTAAGGCCATTTCTGCACACGCTGTCAGCAAGCCTTGTCTCTGAAATTATTATTTTCCTTTCTTGCATTTGTTATTATTCATCGATTTAGCCACACAAAAATCTTTATTTTTAACGGATTACATCATCTGAACACCATTGACCATAATTTATTATTAATAAATTAACATATAAAACATAATTCGTTGTTTAACCAGTCAAATATTTAGCACTGTTTTTCTTGTTCAAAAGTTTAATGATGGGTTGGTGACACAGTTCTTCACCTCCAACAATGAATTTTCTCTTCTAACATGTTGGTCAAACTTCTGTATTTGATTTATCTTTAATTAAGAAAAGAGATGATCTACTTACTAGCAGACAGCATTCTGACACATTTCTAACACACGAGTTCTGGGTCTCTCTAGTCCACATCACACAGCAACTGTTTTATTTGTTTATTTTGATTGCTTGAACCCACAGAACCTCTCCTTCTAGTTTAGCTCTCAATTTTGGAAGCTACCAAAAGTGGCAGAACACTGACAAAAATTTCCACCATTCATCTAGAATCTTTCCTGTTTGGGTTTGAGGGCTGTGTTAGCTGGCCTGAACTAATACATTTGTCATAGTAACCTCTTTGTATCTGTGCAGACACCTCCAGAAAACCTAAAAAGGGAGAGCGAGAGAGTCGGATGTTTGCTTTCACTACCCGCAGCAAAATGGAAACAGACATCAAGAACGGGCGCTATCTAGAACACGGAGAGTATGAGGGCAACCTGTACGGCTTGAAGATCGACTCCATCCACGAGGTGGTGGAGGCAGGGCGCGTCTGCATACTGGATGCCAACCCTCAGGTGTGCACATACGTACTCTCCATAAGACTTGTAGTGGCTTACCCCACTGTGGAAAAAAACACACTTTTGGTGCTTCAAAACTACTGTTGAAATGTTGATTCACATAGTTAAGTTAACATAAACATTATAATTAGTAATATAATAAAATTAATTTGAAAAAAAGATCTACATAAAAATGTACGTGGTTTTAGAGTATGGTGTGTAAACGTTAACAGTCTGCATTTGTTGTTTTGTTTGTTTAGAAAATGACATATTTTACTAGTTAACTCTACGTTATGTGAGAAGAACTGACCTGTTAGTGCATTTACATGCCATACATGGTTAATCAGGCAGGGCTTTTAAAGAACATTCAAACATATTAAATGCAAACATAACTAAATCACAACAATAACTAAATAAAATAACAGTGTTAAACAAAGTAACAAATGTAACATTGTGTCTGCATATATACAGCTCTTATTTTAACGTTAGTAGCTTTAGTGCAGCTCGGTCACTGTGTAAAACATGTGGCGGTCGCTGGAAGCATCTGATAAGACACTTTGCTTCAACGTGTACGGGTGGTTTGATTTTAATGAATTACAGTACCTTTCACTCCACCTCGCTCTTCAACGGGTGATCGTACACAGGCTCATCTTTACTGCAGAGTCCTGGATACATGACACACGTGCTCCTAATAGTTTTTATTGCCAGTTTATTGAAGTGAAATGCTCCAACTTGCTTTGTACTAGTGGAATCACAGACTAGGTGCTTTCTACTGAGATGCTGAACCAGTGCCATTGTGCTATTGTGCTAAGCTAATTCATCAACGGTGGTTCTTCCATGAACACACTGTGCAGCATTGTAGTTTTCTCTTTGTTTGAAATGGTCCCAAACTTTAGAGAGCATTCATCTTTTTTCTATGACTTTGCTTTTCACTGTCCTCTCTTCTTCTCTCCATCCCAACATTAATTCGAGGCTACTCCATCCCTGTAACATGATTGTGCTCCAGTGTAAAACCACATTGAAATAAGCAATTTGTTTTTAATAATCAAGTTATTCAAGTTACTCGATGAATCGTAGAGGAATGCATCTCAAGTAGCTTGGGTTTCAATATTGTGCCCAGGGATATTTCTGTGCATGCATCCTGGAGCAGCCAGAGGCCGAATCACCAGCTCTCCAATTAGTAGATTACCTGGTCTGTATATTTAGTTTGGCTTATTATTCAAGCTTGTTTTCCCTCTGCTTCCTGGATTCCTATTCCTGATTTTATTTTCAGGCTGTTTTTGCTCCTTGTTAATCCTTTAGTTTTGAACCTTGTTTATCTCTAGACTTGTCAGTATTAAATGCTGGCTTTATATTTGACTTCGATCTCCTGCGACCTCCATTTGGGTCTGCAAAATCAAACCCTCCACATTCTGCACAGTGTAATCCCATGGCAAATCTCTGCTTTATCTTAAATGTGTTTGACACAGTCGGTCCCATTCAGTCAGCATAGTGTCATGTGCCTCACTCAAGGGCATCTTAATGATGAACTCTGATAGAGAGAACAAAGTCGTTCACTGTTGTCAGTCAGTAGCTTTCAGCTCAGTGGGTGGACTAGCCCAATAGGTTAAAAGGTTTACAGCCTGCAAGAAACTCATAAAATCTAATGTACTTGTGTTGATTTTGCTTGCATGTCTTCTTTTTAGTCTCTCAAAGTTCTGCGGACCTCTGAGTTCTTGCCCTACATCGTGTTCCTTCAAGCTCCAGAGTTCGAGGTGCTCAAGGCAATAAATCAGTCAGCTGTAGAGGCAGGGGTGGTCACCAAGACGCTGATGGTACGACGTGATCACAATACAACCGTATACACATAAACAAGACGAATCACTCAGGAAGCAGCAAATAATGAGAAATCAGTCAAAGCTAAAGTCCTTCGATTAACAGCTCTGTCATCTGTTTTCCTTCACAGGATGAAGAGCTGCAGAGGACGTGCGACGAGAGTGCTAAAATCCAGACAGCTTATGGTCACTACTTCGACCTCAGCATTGTCAACGACAACCTGGACGAGACATACCGCACCGTCAAAGCCGCGCTGGAAACGGTTTCTAAAAACCCCCAGTGGGTCCCGGTTACCTGGGTGTTCTAGAAGGAGACGTGTGCTGGAACAAGACACCAAGCAGGCTCCGGAAATAGCCAGTGTGTAGAAATAATGGGTAATAACGTTACAGGATAAATTCTCAAATTTCCATCATTTAAACAGGATATTTTTTTAATGCTGCAAAGAAAGCCGGGAGTTGAAGAATGAACAAGCAGGTGGAAAAAAACCTTCACTTCAAAAAGTATGCATATGCATGTGTGTTCCTGTTTACATAGAGATCAAAGACTTTTCTATGTTTTTTTTAAGTATATGTGCCATTACTGATGATAGTCATCAGACATTGTCATTGTTTACATATTATCTGTTTTTGCCAGTATCATACCTGGAAAACTAAGTATGATTCAGTGCCATCAGCAACAAGCAAGCTCCATCTGTCACTTTTATAAGTGTACAGAAATCCTAATTATTTTCCCACTGCCTTTAACAGTAAATGTGGATGTTTTGCATACAGGTTAAGTCATATAAGGCTTCCTATGAATCCCCTCATACCCACGGGTACAGTTTTTTAGGTAAAGTCTGGTGAGGCCGACATAACCTTTTAAAAATGTCACTTGTTCTGGAGGTGGTTGAAAAGTGAAACAAAATCTTTTTCAAGCTTTTAACAAGATTTGAATTTAACCTTTTAGTGGTTAGAGACACTAATCACTGAGCAATGGCATCTAAATGGTAAATGACCGTCAGTGGCAATAATGTGTTTTCCCAGTCGGCCCGTGAGAGGGGCCGACATGTAATACATTTGTTTGAAAAGTCAAAGTTACCATGACATCTAGATCAAAACCTAGCAGGAAACCTCTCAGCCAGGTTTAAACATAAAGAAACATTTTTTTTCCAGATGTTTTCACCCGTCATAGAAAAACAGCTCGTTAATCTCATCTTACCTTTGTTTCAGTGTGCGGTGAAGTCGCCTCTGTCTTTAAACAAGTAGCATACTGGGTGGGTCACATGGCTTAAACTATGATTTAGAGAACAAAAACAGAAACCTGATTAAACAGAAGTTTGAAACGGTCGAGAATTTGCTCCAGTGTCCTGTTTTATCTTAGATAGCAAGGAGCAGACTGCTGAGTTTATTAAACTCCACCGAGAGACAGATGGTGACGTGAATCTGAAGGCTAGACCGTCCAGTTTCACAGCCGCTCACTTCCGGCCTACCCAGCCTCCTGATGACCTTGCCCACGTAGACCGTGAAGGCCGGGTCCTCAGGAGGATGCTGCCCCTGAACTGGGACACAGCTTTGAAGTTCTCCAGAGGCGTGGTATTGAACTAATGATTTGATTCAGGTCTGTTGACCCAGGTTAAGATCTAGAACCGGCTGCACACCAGCCCTTGAGGTCTGGAGTTTCCCTGATTTTTTTTGGCTCCCAAATAGTGCGTCAGGCTTCATTCTTTTTAATCTGTTGGCCACTAAGAAAAACAAATCAGCTTTGTAGTTGTGCTGATCAGCCAGTCTGAATCGAGGCCTTAACACCTTGTCACACTCAGTTACTTCTATTTCACACTCAGTTACTTTAATGGATTTTATTTGCAGTGGTTAAGCTCAATTTGAGCATATTTTTCACCCATGAATATGTGTAATTAGACTACAGTAAGCCATTGTGACGTTGCTAACACGCAGTGCTAACAGTAGCAGGTACACAAGAGCAATGGTGGAATCTGTATGATAACACTGTTTCTATAAGTTCTTAACTCAACATGGTTACACTTTTCCAAAATCACTACGTTGTAAGAATTCAGTCACTCCAGTAACATTTTGACGGCTAATTTTGATTTAGTTTTCATCAGTCTTTTAACTACAACGCCATTTAGTTGTAAATCTATTTTAAGCATCTAACATCTGTTAATCGTAAGAATACATTAGGTTAAAGCTGAAGTTGATTGAGTTGACTTAAATATAAAGTGTAAAAGTATGTCGTATTTTACCAGTGGGAGTTGCTCCACATGGTTACAAAGTATCTTATTTTCCTCGACAGCCACTGCAAAATGTGCGTCTTCTCTTCTTCCAGCGTTGATTGGATCACCTCCAAGCTTGTCCCGACGTTCTACCCAATATACATACAGTGACAAAAGTGTCAGTACATTTTATTATAGTTTTTCTCCTCATGCATTCTCTTTTTATTTAGTTGTTGTCATGTTTGATGAAAACTATGATAGGATTTATTGGTCAGTGAGATAAACACTGCTAATGACTGTATTTAATGACAGATATTTAACTGTGCATCATTTATGCTGATGTGCTCTAGGACCAAAGGTTTGTGGCTGCACAGCTGCTGGTGTGAGCAGGCCTTCATAGGTGGATCTAGACCTAGACTTCAGTTTGGGCCAATTAAACATGCAGAAGTGTCAAGAATATAGAAGAAAAATGCACATATCAGGTCATCAGGAGGAAATCAAACAAACAGTATGTTGAAGTCATTGTACAAAGTTTTCTTTCACGAGAATGAGTTATTCAGTTTTGCTCATCCTGTCGTTCTCAGTTAGCACATTTTATTTTCCTGTCTCTGTGATGTTTCTTTTCTTTTGTATTTAAGTGAGCTGTAAAAAGTTTGTAGATAGAATGTAGATACACAATCGTATAGAAGGAGTGATGCTCCCCCCTCGTATATACGGTATGAGACGTGTCTGTGGTAGCCTCAGAGTGAATACCACAGCAGCTGACCCACGTCAGAATAAATGTAAAACTGTATTTTGACCATTTGAATGTCAGCACAGTGTGTTGTCTTTTTTTCTGTTCTTTGTCTTTGCCCTTCAGTTGTAGTGTCACTCTCAGGCCACCGTACATGTCACAATTTTCACAGTGCCAATAGAAGAAATCTCCTGGAGCAAATCATTTTATTTAATTTTTTAATTTTATGTATTTTTTTGTGGCAGCTACTTAGTATTTTGATGCACAATCGCTTAGTGATATAAGAACATTTGGTGTTTAACAGTGAACAGAGTCTGGTTCTTCAGGCTGTGTTAGGGGAGCAGTTTTTAGTCAGTCTTTGTAAATAACATTTATATTTATGCTCTAGTTTTTAAAGATGGCTTCAGAAAAGCAGATTTTTGCCTGGCAGCTATACATGTGACGTTTGAATATGCTGGAATAAAACCATCATTGCTCTCGAGGACTTTGCAAAACCTCACTGTGTGCTTTTTTTTTTCTATGGAATCTCATGGATGCAATAATTGATGTTTGTCACTGTAACAATGCCTGTGGACAAAATTCATTTGGCTTTTTATCCTGGTTTTATACTGATGAATATGAAATGGGAAATGACTTCAGTACATAGGTTTACTGCACATATATACATAGTATATGCATTCGAAATGTACTGTTGCAACGCTCTGTAATGTGACAACCTTATGCAAATATGAATGAAGACTAAAATGATGTAAAGTTAATGACACTTGACAAGTGATCTGTATGTAAAACAAACCTCAGTCCTGTTGGTCTTTTTAAAATGAAATTTGGTGACATTTATGCTGACAGTAAAACCGAGAAACATTTGATGATCTCGTGATAAAAGACATTCCTGAAAGCAAAACAAGAAAAATCGTTGCAGTCATGGATTGAATTAGGCAGGGACTCAGTCTGGAAGCTTGGAATTCTGTTGTAAGGCTGCTTTTAGTGATGCTTCTGCCTCTACAGAATAAATTATTTGATTGAAATTACTTGTGATTAATTTTCTTCTTTCTGCTTTAACAGATGTTGAATTCAAACAGTTCAACAGAAACCAGCCAAGGATATTGGTAATCAATGTAACTTATATAAATCAATACATAGTTTAAACCCTGACTCGTCATTTCCTGCTATAGCTAAACTAGCTGACTGACACTCTTTTTTTATTTCCTTAATCATAAGGAGCCAGAGCACAGAATAGAACAATACAAAGATATACTCAAGAAACTATTACTATTGAAATCTGCCACATAAAAATGCAAAATAAAAACAACAATGCCAAGCACTGTCAAGAGCATGCCAAATCGACCCTAACCACGTAGTAAATGTTGGCCAACCAGAGGTCTGCCAGCAATTTATCACACAGTCTGAAATCATAGAGGGGATCATGGCACCAATTTCTGACACGGCAAGCCCATGTATATTTTTCTTTTCCACATGTAAAAGCAGAAACTGACATTCTGAAAATATTCAACCAGGAAAAACATTTTTCACAAACTCAATATTTGGTGATCTAAAACTTCTGGAAGGCCAAAATTCAGAGTGAACCTATGCTTTACCAAAATAGCTGTGCACATGTGGAAAGAGTTTAACCTTTCCTGAAACAGAGCCCAGCTTAGCCGATGTCATTTTAATCTTTAGTAAAAAATTTGTCTATATGTTTACTAATAAATATCAAGTCAAAATCATTTATAATAATTAATAAATAAGTTTATTTTATTCTCTAAAAGAAAAAAAAGGTGGTTTTAACCTCCTAAGACCCGAACTCTTTCATGGCATGCATTTTTAATTTCTCTTTGCTCTTTGGGTTTATTGGGACCTGATGAACGTGAAAACAAAGAATTGCTACGTTTTTTTTTTTTCACCTGATTTTTGTTTTAGAGAAAAATGAGATCCAAATATGAGGACATTCGTTTTAAAAATTTGATAGAGCAGTGGCAGTATAATTTCATTTCATTTTAACCCATTTAAAATCAATCTCACTGGGTTTGTTGCAGGTTATTGGTAAATTTTCCACAACATGTGACATATTTTGAATCTTTAAACGGTACTTTTAATACAATACCTAATATATTGTCAATAATTTTGTCAATTTTCAATAAATAAATCACTACGTTGACCTTGAATACTTTGCTGGATGTAAGTCAGAGTTTTTCGGCTAGTTAACATGAACCCACTCTACACCCCTACAAGGTTTTATCAAAATTAATTAAAAATGTTTTGAGCTATCGTGTTTACAGACATAATGACATGACACACATGCACATAAACACTACCAAAAACATACCTCCTTAATGATGCTGGGATAGCAAATACATTCCAAACAGGAGTCAAAACTTAATATCACATTACTAAAACAATTAAAACATGATGTGTTTTTGTTGGTCTCTCGGTTTTGATTTCTGTTTCTAGTATTCCTAGCTCCTTAGTTCATTAGCATTTCTTGTGTTCTAGTTCTTAGTTTGTGGTTCTGTGCTACTTCTGTTTAGTGTACAGTCATTTCTGCCAGTGTGTTCCCTTTGTTCTCTGTCAGCTGTATCCCCCAGTCAAGTCCACATCTGTTATGTTTCCTGTTTTACTTTGAAAGTCTGTGTACTATGTCAGTGTGTCGAATTCTGCTTCCCCTTTGTCTCGTCATGTCAGATTACTCCCAGCTGTGCTCTCCTCCTGTTCCACATTCCCTAATCACCTCAGTATGTATTTAAGCCCTGTTTTTTCCCTGCCAGTTGTTGTGTCCTCTATGTTAGTTGTGTATCCTTCCTCTTGTAATGCCATGCTTTGCTTTCCCCAATCTAGTTAAATCCTTGTAGTTTAAGTTTTGTTCTCTGTATTGCCAAGCTTGTTGCCAGCAAATAAAGCTGCTTCCTTACGTTAATGTTTCATCTCAGAGTCCTGCACTTGGGTCTAGCAATTGCCAGCCACACAGCTCACCGTGACAATTTTCTTTGGATCAGCAATAAAGATGTTTTTTGAGTTAATGTTTTTGCCTCCTTGAAGTATGCATTTGGGTCCAATCTCCTGCCTGCCACACGGCCATTTCATGACCGAAGATTGCCACCAGTAATGGACCCAGCACACTACAAACTGTATGAGCAACAGAAGGCAGCCATTACCAAGCTGTAGGTAAAGCTCGGCATGAGGCTGCGGCTCACCCCGAATAACCAGCACACTTTCTGCAGGACTCGGCTGGCTCTCAGAGGTCCCCAGAGCTGGTGAGAGTGTCCACCTGTGGCCCCACCAGCAGCCAAACAGCGGCGGCTGCAGATGGGAGTACTCCACATTTCTGTGGATGTTCACACTCTGGCCTCCGCTTCGCCAATCCGGGGCTCAGCTGCGCATCTCACCCTGCCCAAAGAAAGTGGTGCATATGCCATTGCAATATGAACTAATGTGAACAACTCTTGGTGGTGCTTTTTGGCTGTTTATCTCTGAGCATTAAAGACAATAGACTCACTTCAGATTCTTTTGGAATATTGCATTTGGATGATGACAAAAAAAACTTTTTGCAATCTTCTCCTTCTGTTCCAGAAATAAACAAAGACAATTGTCACTCTAACTCGTTTAAGTCTGAGTCTGTTAACTCCAGGTCTACGCACACTAAGACTGTTAACTGTGGTGGTAGA
>VUQR01022955.1:75809-89119 GCA_015108515.1 Hemichromis elongatus | reverse complement strand
TTAACTAAAAAATAAATGAGGTTATCATATGATTTCTGTGAGTTGTTTTTTTTTTTTTTGTTGTTTTTTTGGTGTTTGGGTCATGTTATGTTTAACTGTCAAAGGCTTGTTGGAAACTATTAAACACATTGTGCAGACTTCTGGATGTTAAAAAAAAACTAATACAGCTCATGAATGAGACTAAGGATCCTTCCTTAGTCTCATTCATGAGCCGTAGTGTCCTTTAAAACTAAACATGTTAATAGCGCCTCCACATTTATATTGTGGCGAGCTCAGACAAGGAGGAAACAGAGGGATCGTTTTCTCTTGCCGTTTATTTTGCACAAAGGAACACTGAAAACTACGGAGCCCCTCTGATGACATGGGGCTCCGTATTAATTAAATGTGTCAATAATTAATTAAATGTGTCATAGCTATTTAATTAATTAATTCCAATTTTAATTAATTATTGCCACATTTAATTAATTATTTAATGGTGTATTTAATTAATTCATTATGTCAGTCCTGACATTCCATATAAATAAACAACACAATTAAAATAAAAGTGCCATGGGCACTAAAAAACTTATTGCATGTCACTGATTCTCTCCTTAAACATAGGTGGTGCTAATCAGACACTGGGTTTTGCTCAAATATCAGAAGAAGAAACTACAAACTACTCACGACTGCAAATTCTGTATTGCGACATGTCGAAAAGCAGGTTGAATGAGATGCAATACTTGTTTGGCTCTTGTTAAAAGAGAAACTGTGACATCGGGCTTCTTACCAGTAAGTGCAAAGCAGTCACTTTATTTTCACGTAACTACTTTCGCTTTTGACGCAATCTCTATTGAAAGTCAGCTTTAAATTAAGAGGGGGGCGGGGGATCCACAAACTAATAGGGGTTCCCTGTGAGAAACTAAACCACACTAAACGCATTCTGTTGCAGCGGACTTGTCCACAGATCCTACCCCAAAAAAGCGATGCTGGTCACCGTTTTCTGCGCGCCGAGGGATCGCCCAGAAACCACCTTCGCTCTCGATGTGTCCCCAGAGCTGGAACTGAGAGACTTCGTAGCACTTTGTGAGCTGGAATCAGGAATCCCAGCAGGGGAAATCCAGGCAAGACCCATGCTACATGTAGCTACGGAGCTAACGTAGCTAGCAGCTAAGCTAGCTAGCTGGGTTGCTAGCATGAATCGGACTTTTGCTGTTTTGATGAACCAAGTGTTGCGAAACTTATGTTGTTACCCACAACACGTTTCCAGAATTTGTATCCTACGTCTAAAGTGTATTCGGCCTTAACCTAAGCAAAAGTGAGCACACTGGCAAACTAACAAAGCTAATAGTTGTTCGGCTAATTAATGGTTGAAGAAGTTTAATTCAGGGTGAAGGTTGGTGAGTTTTGTACGCTTGGTAGCTCGAGATATAAGGCTAATGTTATCTGGGTAGAAGAAAGAAGCCCAAACAACTGGAAACCAACCATATATTTTACTGCGTGACGAGCTGTGGGTTTCAGGACACTATAAAGGGGATAATAGAGTTAGTGTAGCAGTGGTATACAGTAATAACGCTAAAAGTAGAGCTACTCATTCGCCAGAGCCTTTAATTCCGGCAGAATTTGAAAGTTTTAAACACATTTAATGCATCCACCCTTAGTTTATGTTAGACTGGGTGAAGAATAGATCATTAATATTTATAGTAATGAACATAAGTATTTGTTTTAGGCCTGAATAAGTTTGTACTGCTGGCTTCCAAATATACCTAACATTTCTTTTCCACACTTTGGTCTGCACGGACTATGTTTGTGGGTAAACTGGAAACAGAAAGTGAGGATTAGGATTTGAGGGTCTTTCCGAGTTAGCTCATTGGATACATGAGGGCAAATAAGAGAACCATTTTGTGGTGTCTTGGGAATATTACACTGAAGATGGGTGGAAATGTCTTTTTTCACATTCAACCTTTAGTGGTTAGTATTGAAAATTTAATCAACTGTTGTCTTGGCCTGGTTTCCCTTCTGAAAGACATTATATTTCAGTGTGATTTCGGGGTAAAAAAAAAAAAAAGGTGGCGGTAATAATAATAATAATAATATCTGTTACTATTAATAAGCATTTGTTTTGAGCTATGCTCATAGAGCCATAGTACCACACTAGAAAAACATTCCTAACTTCATCAATTGTAACTTTTTTCCCCTATTGCCAAACAAATGAACCAGAAATTCTATGTAATTCCTGTTAAGAAGTGTGTATTTCCCCTGGAATTTTTTCATGCAAACTTATGATGGTCATTTGGGAAAGTTTGATGAATTAAGATGCAATTAACAAGCACTAAGAAAACTTCATGTTAGTCAAGTAGAAAGAAGTACTATACTAATACTATATAAATAGTTAAAAAATAAGAAGCAAAAGGAAAAGAAACAACCAGACCTTCTTAAAATTATACAGGAAAGTGTGTGTGAGAGTGTATGTTTATCTGCAAACTCCTCCTAGACCACCAGGAGTTGAGTAACCAATGTTTAAAGACACAAGTACATCTTAGGCCTATAAAGTTTCTTATCAATGACAGATTTTTTTTAAATCATAAAGTTGCCCACCAACGGGTTAAAATTATCCGTGTTATCATTTATGCACCTTCTAAGAGTGTTGTTTTCAGTTTTAATTCACAGCAATAACTTCAAAGTTTGAATTATGTATGTTTTATGGTGTCATCATGTGGCAATTATATTATATTTTCATAACACTAGAGTCTCATTTGGATCCACAAATATTGAATTATACACACCAGGCAACCACACAACAGTGGAATGAAATGATGCATACTGACACTATAAACAACTTCTGCCACCGCTATTTAATTGAGTATATCAATTTAATAGGCCAAACAACACTGTAGCTTGGTAATGCACTAGGAAACAAACAAACAAAAAGAAAGGAAAAATAAACTATTGAAACAGATAAGACTCAATACTAAAACCTAATCAATTACTGAAAAATCTTGTTCATCTGTTTCTGCGTTAAATAACGTGTGAACAAGAACTTGTGAATCTTATGGATGTCGATTTCATCTTATTTAATGTGCTTTGTTTTTGTACAGATCACATATGTTGAACAGCCCCTAAAAGACCTCACTCGTGCCTTGGGAACATACGGTGTTAAGGATGGAGACGTGGTGGTTCTTCGGCAAGCTGACAGAAGGCCACCACCGGCTCAGCCCGCCTTCCCAGGTAATACACACTAAAACTAATAAAGAGATGTTGTTTATGTATGTGTTTAAATCAGGGAGATGTTTAATCGGAAAAGTCACATGAAAGTGAGCGCAAAAAGATGACTTATTGCTGTTGGATGAGTTATGAGAGACATGACATAATATTAATGTAGTAGGCTAATCTTCTACCCTTTGCCCTTTCTGTTCTTTAGGTCTGCCCCGTATTGACTTTCGTTCTATCACAGTCCCAGGCACCTCTTCTTCAGCCAATCAAGGTGGTGCTGTACGACCACAGCAACAGGCTCCACCGCAGCGTGCCACACAGCCTTCCACGCCAATGGCCTTTCGTGGGTCCTCTCCTCAGGGGATGGACGACCCCGCCTTACTTCAGCAGATGCTTTTATCGAATCCACACGAGCTATCGCTCCTCAAGGAGAGAAACCCGCCGCTTGCTGAGGCCCTACTGAGCGGAGACTTAGGTGAACAGAGTAATGGGTGTGCTTGTGGTCTTTTAATTCACAATGAATCGGCCATGTTAGCGTAATTGTGTTTCCTTAGAGCGTTTCACCAAAGTGCTGCTGGAGCAACAGCAGGATCGAGCCAAAAGGGAGCAGGAGAGAATCAGACTTTTGACCGCTGATCCTTTTGATTTGGATGCCCAAGCAAAGATCGAAGAGGACATCAGGTAGGAAAAGACCTGAAAAGACTTTCGATGTGAATCACTTGGAGACATTACCAACAAATAATAATCCCCATGCTATGAGGCACAGCTTCGCTTTCAACTGCCAATCACGTGTTCATTTAATATTTATGAATTTTTTGTGAGTTTTCTTTTTCACTTACTGTTGAATTTATTTCAGGCAGCACAATGTGGAAGAAAACATGACCATAGCAATGGAGGAGGCCCCCGAAAGCTTTGGACAGGTGGTTATGCTGTACATTAACTGCAAAGTCAATGGCCACCCTGTGAAAGCTTTTGTTGACTCAGGTAATGAACATTAAATCCCCACTATGAACAGTAGTGGGGCTGCACAATAAAATTATTTTATTTTTTTTAATTGAAAAGATTTTTGTTTTTATTTTTCTCCCAATATAAAAAAAGCCAAATGATTTAAATTTGCTCTCTTTGAAAGTAATAAATCACATGGTTTTGGGGGTGGCATGAGAAAATAACATTTTTTTAACAAGCTGAATGCAATCCTACTGGTTTTAAAGTATGGTCAATCTTGCTCCATACTCTGAGAGTGAGGTTGTTTAATACCCAAACTCTTCGCTGTCTGTGGCATCAGAGGGAAATGTGCCACTTAAAGGCAGAGGCTCGAGGCAGGACTGTATGAAAACAAACAAAATACCAGCCTAATATTATCAGAGTGTGTGGGATTCTGTTTGTTTCTCACAGTCACTAAAGAAGTGCCTCATGTCTCGTGGTCCTGTTGCAGAGACTCCTCACCCAGTCTGGGTGGCAGTCTTGTCGGGCAGAGACAGGACTGTTATAGCAGCTTTCAGTTCTTTATAGGTGTGGAAAATAGGGTTGCAACCATGCAAGATAGGCTGAAAAATACAGGTGTGTAGTTGTGGCTTGCTTATGAGGTATCTTTAAAAACATTTTGGTTTTAGTTTTCACAGATTTTTTCTTTTTCCCCACTTTTAGGAGCTCAGATGACCATCATGAGCCAAGCATGCGCAGAGCGCTGCAACATTATGCGACTGGTTGACAGACGCTGGGCCGGGATCGCCAAAGGAGTGGGCACCCAGAAGATCATTGGCAGAGTTCATTTGGGTTTGTGTCAAGAGAGTTTCTAGTATGAACAATTTTACTTTTTATACAGAACAGTCATTCACAGCATTTTGAGATGGCCAAGATCAGAAAAATCACTGATTCACCTGCAATCATATTAATGGTTTAAAATCAGTGTTTTTAAATGGTAATTTAAAAAATTTCATACTGAGAAAACTTAATAGTGCTGATTTTAGAATATAATTAATCTACTTGACTTTCTAAAGTTATCCTCTATTTAATTTTATTTAGTTATCAGTAATACCTTTGCACAGAGAAAGGAAATGTTTGCCTGACTACATTTCCCAATTCCCCATTTCTATACCTTTTAATATATCCAAATTTAAGTCTCTGCATCACATTTTCAGCGTGTTGATTAATTTTTTTTCCTCCTTTTTTGTTCTCATAATCCAGCTCAGGTCCAAATAGAGGGAGACTTCCTTCCTTGTTCTTTCTCTATCTTAGAAGACCAGCCAATGGATATGCTGCTTGGCCTGGATATGTTGAAGAGACACCAGGTGTGAGCTCCTTTTATCTGAGCAGTGGCGTTTTTATTTAGTTATCATCTTGTTTTTGTCAGAAAAGAAATGCCGCTGACAAAACGCCATTAACACTTGAAAGTTTAGAAAAGCTTAGGACGATACATTTCTGTTTTTCTTGCAGTGTTCGATCGACCTGAAGAAGAGCGTTCTCCTGATCGGCACTACAGGCACAGAAACTCGCTTCCTGTCTGAGGCGGAGCTGCCAGAGTGTGCCCGACTAGCGTACGGCACAGAGGGGCGTGAAGATGCCCGCCCAGAGGAGCTGGCTGACAGGGAACTGGCAGAGGCGCTTCAGAGGTCCATACAGGAAAGCGGTAAGAACCCGTTTATGTGTGCACTTCAGGCTGTTTTTCATTGAGCTTTTTTCCAGCTCAGTTGGAACTACATTTGCATGTGCCACTTAAAGCTTCTTACTCTCAACTCCATTTATGCAGTCATCTAAATTCTCAGTCACATGATCACTTCATGTCATCACCTCAGCAAGTTATATGTATCTTAGAATAAGATGACAAGAGGCTGCAAGGCAAATGAAAGCACATTTAAAACAAAAGTAAGCATACGCTTTTTAGGCTTAAAATGAAACAAACTGATGAATAAAAAAAATGATCCAAACTATATATAGATTATATTTACCATTTGTAACACTGGTATAAAGTTCTTCATCCTTACTGCCCACACCGGGTGTACTGTGATATATAAGTGATCTATAAGTACCTCTTCAGATTAAGGTTCAGCGAATCAAGTGATTCCTCAAAACTGTTTCATTATAGTGAGTTCATATAGGACAACTAAAATTTGTCTGATTATGATGTAGACTCCAGTGCAGATGGATCTCAGGAGTGTGAGAACAGAACTTGAAACCTCCTACGCAGACAAATGGAAAAAAACATGTTGTGCCAACAGAAACGTAGGTGGGGATTTATGTGAACCAGAATCTATCACAGACCAAGAAATAATAGATTCATAAACCGGATTTCTTGTTTCCTTATCTTCTTCTTTATTGTTTAAAATCTCCAAAATTAAATGTTGTTTAATTACAGCATCTGTATCTAAGTAAAAGTTTTCAAAAGAATCCTCTAACTGTGAAATAAAATCCATTTAATAGTCATATGAGAAAAAGTTTAAAGGAAATAGTGCCGGTAATAAACTGTATCAATTAAAGGACAGTTCATTTTAATGTTGGTTTCACAGCATAGTGTGCTTCTCTGGTGTGTGCACAATGGCCTAAAATGCCTGCAGTGTTGACATAACTAATAATAAAAGCATTCACTCCCATTGTATTTGTACAGTTACTTAACTTCACTATGACAAAATGTTAGCATGGCAAACATCAATTATGATTGATGGTAGCTTGTTGGTCCCCTGCCATCTCACAGTGTGAACTTGTCAACCACTTTAATGCTTAAAACTTTTTATTTTTGCCGTTAGCCTAGCAACAGACCAGTTTTAAATCGCTAATTAAATTACCGTAATTCTTTTACTGTTTGAGCTAAAGACAAAGTTCAAAGGGTTTTGGAAAGAGGAGACTATGAGCTTTACGGATTGATTCGGTGTATCAGAGTAGCACAAAGCATTCCCAAGGTAGCGCTGTCTGAACACAGACAGAACAATCAACTCCGTCTAGACGGAGATGTTACAATAGCGTAACTACTTAACTGTGTTGATTTGGTTACTTTGGCGTGTATGAAAGTTGTGTGATAAAGGGTTAAACTGTTCATCATTAGCTATTCCAATACCAAATAAATACTTTGGCATCACTATAGCGAAGTTTCTTCTTTAGGGTGTTTAAGTTGGTGGATTATTATATGACAACATTATTTGTCCAGCGACTTTTCTAATGTATAAACAGATTATTTTAAGAAAATATTGAAATATAAGAGTTTGTTTTATTGAATTTGTATCATATTATGACCTCTCTCACTCCTACCTTAGAAAGTCACCAACACGGATACACTGTCAGTGGAAAGTGGCGCTTTTCCACCCATACAGGACTCCTCAGTTTCCCCTTAATAGTCACAATATTATTTGTGCAAGAGCCACATTAAGTCTTTTTTGTTGTTTACAGGGATTTCCAGCAATGACTGGAGGTTGTTAATGGGCTCAAGTCAGAAGAGACGGTTTAATCAGCCCACATTTAACTGCTGAATAACCCTTTGAATTGAGCTTCCCTGATGTTTTTTTGATGGGGATGCACGCTGGAACCTCTTTGTCAGGACCTAGACATGAGAATTTTCAATTTTATTTATTTTTGGATGACACTTTTCACATCTGTGTGTGTGAAAAGGCCGATAGTTTGGTGCATGCCCTGTGTGTGACTGCTAACTTTCTCCGTCCCTTTGCATGATGTGTGTGGTGTGTGCCCTAACCCCTGAGCAGGACAGCACTGATGCATTTGGAGACAGCTGGAGAGGGCCCTACCAACCAGGTACTGCAAAATTCACAAGTCCATTGCCAGTGCTAAGTCCATTGCTATTTGTTTCTTTTATTTTGCTGTTATTTTGCTGCTGGGTCAGGTAATCAGTGTTGTACCTTTGTTGTTATTTAATGATGCGTTTATTGTGATTATATATATTTCACTGTATTAGAATATGAAATTCCGAATAATTAATATTAATGAATAAAGTATGTTAGTATAGAATGCATTGAAGAATTTCAGTAGGAAATTGTGTATATGTGTTTGTTTCTAAAGCTATTAAATTGACATTGTTCAAGCTACTCTAGCACACTGGGGTTCACAGTTTAATTCCTAGGCATATTTTCTCTTGTGATAGACACTGCAGATGGACAAACTACCTCACCGCAGCCCCAACCATTTTCATTACCCAAACCCTTAGGCCAAACGTCGTCAGCCACCTCCCCTTCCCAAAGCCTCTCCTCTGATCAACCCCAGAACCCAACCATGGATCGCTCTCAGTCTGCCCCTGCCGCCATGCAGCAGCTCTCAGCACCAGGGCAGTGCCAGGATCAACCTGGCTTCCAGGAGCTTCCTCAGCCTTCATCCCCAGCAGAGGATGGAGCTTCTATACCTCACCATATCCACCCTGACCCTTTGCCTCTCAATAGCAACTCCGAGGTGCCCCCTCTAAGCAGTCTCTCAACAGATGTTCTGCGCTCATGTACCCCTCCTGCAGACATGAACTCCGTATCCCAGGATCCAGGGGGAGAGCTACAGCCTGGAGCCATAAAGGGGGAATCAGATGAGGTGGAGAACAGCCCCATGCTTCCCCATCCAGAGGAACTTTCCCCCATTCAGCCCATGGAACAGGAGGTGACAGAGTGTGATATTGCTGTTCCAGTGGAAGTCGTTCCAGGTGCTCCCAGGGAACCTGACTCAATTGAAATGGAGTCTCCCCCTGCTTCTGATGGTGTGGTGTGCTCTGAGAGGGACCAGCCTGATGGAGAGCACTGCTCCAGCTCTGAAAGCATCCCCTCATTGGCATCTGCGCTTAGGGAGCTCCATGAGCTGCTGGTATCCAACAACTGTGCTCAGTCACAAAATCGCAGCACCTCCTGCTCTCCCTCACATCCATTCAGGCAGGACACAGACAACACATCCCCCGAGCCGTGCACCTCAATCCCCGAAAATACCCAGCTTACCCCCTCTACTGCCAATACATCTGATGCAGAACCAAGCGATGCCAAAGCCAACTATGCTGCTGCTGTGTCTGATAGGGAACCATCAAAGTGTCTTGCGCCCGACTACTCTGGCCAGGATGAATATCTGGGCGGTGATACAGCAGAGGTTGTGATTGGACAAGGACCACTAGAGTGTCCACATAGCTATGAGGAGAGGAGAGCAGAAAGATGTGGGCAAGATGAGGCGAGTAACATCAACTTTTCTCAGTCTGAGCCAGAGGTTCCTCTTGGTCCACCCGAGGATCTGGAGTTCAGGGAGCCTCCTGAGGGGCAGCATGGGAGAGGGGTTGCAGATGGACAAGCCTCTGGCACCAATACCCCAGACACTCTAGGCCTCCAAACTGAGCACACTTTCCTCAGCCCTATGTCAATGGCAGCGGGCTCACCGGAGGAAGTTTCAAGCACCTTGTCCTCCTCAGTTCCTCCTCTGGCTCAGACTCCCCAGCCTTCATCTCCAGCCTCTCCTCTCCCTCCTCCACATCCCTTTATAGAACAGTTTCCAGCTGAGGACATCCAGAGAATCCAGGCAGCAGGCTTTTCTGCCAGGGAGGCTGCAGAGGCACTGGAACAAGCCCATGGGGTTGTGGAGCTAGCTCTGCTGGCACTTCTAGCCCGCAGTATCACTGTGCCCACCTAGACTCATAACCAGTCACGTGAGTCCCTGGCCTCCCAAATCAGCATCTGTCTTATTTGGAACCTTGTTACCAATCCAGATGTCTCAGTCCCCCTTTTTAGCAGGGACCATGTAAAAGCCACAGGGAAATGCTGTTTCTTGGTTTGTCGTACAGACTATCCAAGAAGGAACAGGACTACTGCTGATACTTTTCTGGCTAAAAAGAAACATGAGGTGTGTTTGCATGCAGATGTTTTGGGTCCTCACCCACTTCATTGGATTTTAGAGATTTGGTAACATAGAATGATTTTCTTCTCATTTCGTCGTCCAGCATCAATATATTATTAAATGCCCATTACTGATTACTCAACCAATAAACATTATTGTAATTCCCCTTCTTTGATATGTCATAAAACTACTCTTGTCTAATTTGTTAATCGTCAACAAAACAATCTCAGAGTGGAGTAGCGTTACCCGCTTCTCCATTCATACCACATGTGGTATTCATACAACAGTACCGTTTATTTGCTGAGCTTGAGTTCATTCAACACAAATGTGGATATTTAATTTTTTTCCTTTTTTGAATAAAACCTAATGCAGCCCCTTAAATTTCCAAATTACAACCCAATGATGGAAGAACTTTTGCAGTTAAGGAGGGTTGATCATTTTTGATCAAGTTTACAATTTCCATTGACGGGGAAAACCCAACATGTCAATGTCATCATCACTATAAAATAACGGGTGGGTTCGCCGAAGTACGATCATAAATGGGATTGATTGATTCGGTATGGTATTTACAGAAGGTATCTTGTACTGTATGTATTTGCATTTTTCAACGCTTGCCATGTCTAGATTACAAATCTGTTTGTAGCTCCCATTCAGGAAGTCTTTTATTTTGTGTAAGTTCTTCGTAGTGTGTGATTATGAGTTCAAGCATTTATATTTTATTTTTTAATCTGTTCAAAAAAATGAAAAAATACAAAAATGTGAGACGTTTCATCAGTATGTCATCTATCGGGATTTTTAATGGCTTTATTTGAGTCATGTACATTATCCGCAATGTTCAGGCAGATTGAATTATTTACTTTTATCTTGTATGGAATTTTAAATTGCAAATAAAATGAAACTAGTATTTGTAAAGACGTGTGTGAGTTTTAAGTCATTTTTTTCAAATACATACCAAGTATATAAAATATGAGTTTCCATATCTTGCACTAAAAAAAAAAGTACTATCCATAACCCTAAATAAACCAATTTTTAAATGGACATCTTTTAATGATATGTGGTATCAAAATAATGATGTTGTCATGAGTTGGACTAGTCAAAAATGTAAAAAGAGAAGAAAATGTCCCACTGCTCTTGTTTACATGACTGAAAAAAGACTTTTTGACATCCATAAGCCAAAAGTTCAACCTGCTAACTCAGACTTCTAAGAAAATAATTGGTAACTCTGAGTTAAGTTGAAATTTTGAGGAGATCGCCTCAAACTTTGGTTTAAAAAAAAAAAGTCTCCACAGGTTGTAAAACCCTGATTGAGGGTGTGAAGAAACACACCTGCTTCTAGTTCTTTTTTAATTGATGCTAAACGCTCAGACTGCAGGTAACTCAAACCATGTAGTCTGATTGGCTGTGAGACACAGGAAGGATCCATCCACATCCACTTTGGGCAGGGTTTCGTAACAGATCAGGTCTAGACTACAGCTGACATCCACAGTGAGAAAAGCCGTTACAAACATACGCTGGTCATCTACTGAGTAACTGATGTCTCAGTCACCAAGCACGGAGGAGATTGAGATGCTCTGTCAGGGCTTTTCTCTGGAAAGCAGCAGCGTAGCGCACACTGGAGGCCTAGATGAAGGCAGCAGGTCTTCAAACAAGCCTGAGAATTGCAGGTAAGGACCTCATCGCCTAAAAGATGCCAACTGTGTTCAAAAACTTAAGGTTATAAACTACTTCATTATGACTAAATGCATCTTAATTTCGAATCCATAGCGTCAAAATGAGAGTTTCCTCACTGTTCAAATATTTAAAGTTTTTATCATTTTAAGCTAAACTGATGCAATGGGGAACTGCCCCTACATACTAGATTTTATTTTATTTTAAATGATTACAAAACAGTCAGCCTTTTTATCCGTAACTATAAAATTTTTATCCTGTCATAGTTTTCCCTCAGATATATCTCCAGCTCTCAGATTGGTGGCTTTAAGGCGCACGTGGGATTTGAAAAAAAATCACTTTGCAGCGCCCAAATTGAAGATCTTCTTGCCACCTGGACTTCAGGAAGATAACCCATGCTCGTCTGCACAATGTGATCCAGATAAAAGCAAAGAAGGGTAAGACGAGGTGGGAATCTCTTAACTTTGGCAAAAATATTTATAGCTAACTGCATGTGGCCTTCTTAATAAACCCAGAGAAGAGAATGCGGTTGAGGAGGAATTGCAGAGTGAACGATTCCAGTCAAAGTACATTCATATTTGTAAGTTTAATGTTTCTTCTTAAGGTATCATGACACTTTTTAAAGCGTAATTTTTGAAATGAAGCTTTTTTTTTTCATTCTCCTTTTGCTTGCAGTCCCACTGTATCAGGATTACTGTCTGCAGGCAATGAAAGATGATCTGCACAGACTCAAAGACGGTTTGTTGTCTGAGCTGATAACTCCCAAGTATCTGCAAAGCCTGCAGACACCGATGACTCGTGCTGAAAGCCCTCAGCGAAGCACTCGTCATGCAAGTCCTCGATCTCAGCCTATTAGGGTGACTCCAAGCACACTCTGGCAAGACCTGGATGAGGTGAAGGCATCTGGTCTACTCAGCAGCTTGACAGCCAGAGAGATTCGCCTTCAAGAGGTGTGCAAAAAAGCAAAAAAGTGTTCACATTGATCTTAGGATTTTTAGTGAAGTTAAATATGCCGGCATCCAGTTTGTTCAATTACAGCATTTCAGTCTTCACCTGTAGAGCGTATGTTGGCTTGGACTGCAAATGTACAGTCCTGTACAAAGTAACTGATTACGTAAATTCCATTTGTGATTCACCGCCCTTTTTGTGGAAAGCTTAATTCTCTTTCACTGCCACACCTAGACTTTATTACTGCCAGACCTGGTGAATCAAGTAATTACTTAAAAACTGATTTATAGCGAGATGAGCTGAAAGATCTCAAAAAGCAGCATGTCAGGCCACAAACTAAAGAAACGGACATCTGGAATGGATTACAAAGCCACTTCTAAGGGCTTTAGGACTCCAGCAAACCACAGAGAGAGCCGATATCCATATACGGTAAAAACTTGGAGCAGTGGTGAGCCTTCCCAGAAGTGGTCAACCAACTAAAATTACTCCAAAAGCGCTTCAACTCATCTAAGAGGCCACGAAAGAACCCAGGACATCTAAAGAACTGCAGGTTTCAATTGTCTTCTTAAAGGTCAACGTTCATGATTCAGCAGAAAGGGGGGGAAAAAAAAAAAAAACAAAGAACACAAAGGCTCATCTCACATTTGCCAAAAACATTTTGATGATCTTCAGGGTTTGGGGGGAAAATATTCTCTGGCCTGATGACCCTAAAG
>VUQR01022955.1:31551-75789 GCA_015108515.1 Hemichromis elongatus | reverse complement strand
ATGGGGGGGGGGAACCCAGAGAACACAAAGGCTCATCTCACATTTGCCAAAAACATTTTGATGATCTTCAGGGTTTGGGGGGAAAATATTCTCTGGCCTGATGACCCTAAAGCTAAGGGAAAGGAACAGGAAAAGAGGTCCTTTCATAGGTATATTTTAGATCTTTAGGTAATCCCTTTACTTCATTTGAGTGCTTAAATAATTGTATGGCAACATGAGCTGCTCCTTCTGGTTTTCATGGGATTTGTTGACATGGTTGGTATTTTGAAACACTGACTTTTACCTCCTTTGTAGATAAAGCTGACTTTTCTTCCTCTACAGACCATTTTCGAGCTCATCGGCTCAGAAGCATCTTACCTAAGGAGCCTCGGAGTGGCCGTAGATCACTTTTATAAATCAAAGGAACTGAAGCAGACTCTGTCTCAAACAGAACATCACATTTTGTTTTCCAAAATTCAATACGTGATGGTCGCCAGTGAAAAGTGAGAGCTCCAAACATAACACCTTGTTGTGTGTGTATATATAGGCAGGTTGTACTGATATTTTAACTTGGTGGGGCTCTTGGTGTCTTTTTAGGTTTCTTACGGATTTGGAAAGTCGACTGGGAGAGAACGTGTTGATCTCTCAGGTCGGCGACATCGTTCTCCAGCACTGCAAACATTTCCAGACCCTCTATGTGCCGTATGTGATGAATATGACGTACCAAGAAGCCCTTATCAACGAAAAGCTGTAAGTATATTCTGTATTTGAGAACGCAAATACATTGTGAACACCCCGCAGTGCTAACTCTGTCAAATGTTCCCTTTTCAAGGCAGCACAACAGAATTTTTCTGTATACCCTCAAAAAACTCGAGAGTGACCCAGTGTGTCAAAGAAAGACCCTCAAGTCCTTCCTCGTCCTTCCCTTCCAGAGAATTACTCGCATTAAGCTTCTGCTGGAGGTAAACTTCTGATGGGATTTGAACTGTTAAATAGATTTTTGCTCCATTAGCAAAGGTTTCTGTTTTCTTTCATTTCAGAGCATCCTGAAACTGACTGAGCCAGACTCTGACTCAGTTTCAAACCTCAAAAAAGCAATAGACGCCATTCATGAGGTAATACTCCAGATTTGTACGCTCATGCCAAGACAGGCACAAGAAAATGATTCACTTTCCATTTTCTGCTACTTTATACTTAATCTCGTTTAAAAAAGATTTTTTTCAGCTTACCAATCTGTTGCAGAAAATCTGTTGCAGGTAAAAACTGCATTTCAGTATTGACAGTTTTTGTTTGTTTTTAAATCTGCCTTTCTTCTACAACTGCACTACTCTGACCCCAGATAGTGACAGAGTGTGACAAGGGGGTCCGAAAAATGAAACAAATTGAGGAGCTGGTCTGCCTGGAAATGCTGCTGGATTTTGGAAAAGTTAAGGTGATGACACAAATTTCTTGATGGCCTACATACTGGTCTTATTTAACCTGCAGCAGTAACCGAGTGCCTCTCCTCCGTCCATCCAGTCAGTTCCTCTGGTCACAAGCAAGCGTTTCCTGGTGCACCACGGAGCCCTGAAACAGCTGACCAAGGAGAGCACGTTTAACTTAAGAATGTCATTCATCAGCGTCTACCTCCACCTCTTCAATGACCTTTTGATCGTCTCTATGAAAAAGTACTTGACAAGCAGTCCTAGCAATCAAACTATTTAGCCTCTGTACAGTCCAAGCTGCTGCAAGTCAACAAAAAGTAGGACGTTTATGATCCACATTTGAAATGTGCTCCTAATTTTATTTTATTTTTTTTCCCCCCCCTACGATATTATTTTCAGAGATGGGCGCTTTAAAGTGATGGATCACGCTCAATATCCAGAACACGTGAGCGTTCAGCCTGTGAAGACTGAAGTCCTGGGTCTGCCCTCGTACTCCTTCCTGCTACATCTCTCTAAAACTCAAACGGGACATCCGACTGCAATGATAATTGCTACAGACACAAGGCAAGATGGGATACCGTCTAAGTCCTTATATCCACTGTTGGAATCCCCCTCATCATCTGATGGCCTCCTTTTAATTCGCAGGTCGGAGAAGGAAGCATGGATGAAGGCGCTGTCATCGAAACACTGACATCTCAGCAGCTTTACATTTTAAAGATGAAACTTGGCTCTATGTAACTGAAACGATGTTAACTTGTTCACTATATTAAGGTTCGTCAGTGGTTCAGTCTACACCTTGCACTGTTCTTGGTGAAGGTGCAAGTTTGAACACAGTGCACTAACCTCACGATGAGCTAGACCATCGCTACAGACGGCGATTAATGGGACTTTTATTATGCGAATTGAGTGTTTTGCTTTTGACTTGCTTTAAAATACTGATTTATTAAGGCAATGTACTGTTTAATTTATAATTAATAATAAAATACTTCCAAACTCAGTTACTGCAGTACGTGTGCGAGTGACAAATACGTACCGTCCCATTATGTTCACCATGCCATACTGGCGAAGTATTTTACAATCTCTCACCAAAAGATAAGATGTTTTGAGGTGATATTAATAATCCAAAACTTGCTTTTTAGATTGTTTTGTTTTTAATTTGTTTTTTGTTTTTTTTTTAGAATACAAACAGACAAGCTTTTAGTCGCTGCCATCGTACAACATGCTTCACGGACAAACACTGCAGAGTTGAGGCATACTATTTAGTCAGACTCATAGCTTTTCTTGCCTTTAAAGATTTGTAGCTAAGTAGTATAAGTAATGTAGTGTAATCATCTCAACATGAGCCCCATCATCTCTGGTTCAGTCCAGTCTGAGTCACTGTCTCCTGCTGTGAATGGTGGCTGGCTGAGCCGGCTGCAACACAGTCCTGATGCCACAGGTTCTCTGCAAGGCAGTTGAGGAGCGAGGCTACGTCGCCCAGCCCGTCTGTGACCTCCCCGCCCGTACGCAGCACCGGGATACCCCATGTCTCCTGGAAGTCCCTTATATCTCTCTCTGCCACATCACAGTGCATGAAAAGGTCGAATCTGAAGGAAACATTAAGGATATGTTTGTGTAACGAGTCTGTTTGTGCCACAGACTTGTCTTAGTTTTTTTTGTTTTTGGCACTTCAAAGTTGTGCCTCCTGGTCTTGTAGAACCACAGATGATCCCACAGAAAAGTGGATGATTATTTCTGATTGGTGTTTCCAACTATTTGTAAGGAAGATAAAAGGATACTTGGTGCCAACCACCATTTTCACAACACGCCCGACAGATGGCTCGGACCATTTGGCGAGCTGATTTGGCAGATCATCGAATGATGTCCTGTCTGTGAAGGAGAATAGTAAGAGGACCGCATCCACTTGCTCCTTACAGGACTGGAAGAGTGATGGAAAGGAGAAAAAAACCCCACAGAAATCAGATTTTTTTCCTCCCCCACATCTAGAATACATGTTTTAGTCTTTGCTTTGTCTTATTCATACTGGAAGTAAATGGTCAAATCTGCGTAAGGCGTTCTCTCCACAGTCCCACAGCTGAAAACGGAAGAAAAACACTCTGCTGCTTTCTTTTAGCTTCACTGGCCAATACACCACTGTTGTCTCAATGCCTTCAGCAACAAAAGATGACAAGAATGAATATTAGTGACATTTTCAACCTCTTAACTTTTTAAAATTTTGTAAACTACTTTTAAAATCAGACTCACAATTATCACCCAGAAAATGATTAGTTCTACATAATCTAGTTAAAAATCCATGTTTTGACGTCAGCAGTGTGAATGGCTTACCTGTGGTTTCATGGTGCATGCTGGGAATATTCATGCCTGCAAGACGTGCAGCAAGAGCAGTTTTCCCAACTGCGCTCTTACCAGAGATGAAGATCTTATAATGAACTGTGTCCACAGCTGCATGTGGCGACATCACTGGAGACTCCAAAAGGCCTGAAAACACATTTTAAAAGGACAGTTGAAAGAAATTGAACACCTGAGTCAGGATAATAGAATTCTCTGTCTTTAAAAGTAGCCAGTTAACATCCAGTGAATGAGAGCGGAGGAAAGTCCAGCACTTTTAGTCCTCTCGACATCAAGTTCTTATAAAGGAAACCAGAGCGTGAAGCGTGCCCCCAGAGATCTCAGTGATACTTGTGGCCAGATTTTGGCATCTCCATAAACTCAGCTAAAGGTGCCACTATGGCATCATTCTCTCCTTTCTTTCTCTCCTTGCGTGTTATAAATCCCTGGTGTAAAATGCTGGTGTATCTCCTTTGCACACCCCAAGTGTTTCTTGTAATCTGCAAACATTAAAGTCCACAGAGACTCGGTCTGTCCATCACCACTGCAAACAAGAGACTATGCAATCCCAGCCCTACCTTACAGCCTGCTGCTGTCTCATAGGTGCCCACACTGTCCATGGGTCGTATTTCATATTGTCACACAGGTGCCTACTTAGCAATGTATGCATAAAACCGCCAATTTGTTTCAGTTGATTGTTCACCCAGAAACAGTGCAACTAAAAGTCTCGTCCACCAAATGTTTTAATCCAATATTTGACAGCCTGGTGGGTTGTTTTAATCTATTTATAAATTTTCAGGGTTTTCTTCCTCTAGAAACAACAACAAATCTTGAGTTTGTTCTTCATAAAAACCTTTATAATTTTGAAGTTTGCTCATTTACTCGCCAGCTACTTTTTGTGGCTGATTTCCAGTGAAACACAGACGATGCCTACAAAGGTTTTTAATTCTGTCTGATGAGTGGCTGCACTTCTCCGTCACATTAAACCAGCTGCTGCAAAAATAATTTGTGGTATTTCTTAATACTTTTTCTTTTTTTTTCACATGAGTGCGTAAGGTCTTCTGGGGGGATTGGGGCGGGAGACAAAACTTGTAATTTGGAAAAATATATATTAAACCGACATTACCAAAGTTCCTGCGTCTCTTCTTGCGGAGGATTTTGCTGAAATACTCTTTACTGTCTTTATATCGATGCCAGTCTGCGACTACGATTGATCCTGGAGTGGGAACCTGTGACATGTCGTTTACAAAGCTACTGCATCGTACAGAGCTCGGCTTTGTCGCTTAACACGGCCAAAAGAGGGTTACCGTCTGGGGCAGAGGGTATTTTCTAAAGGTAGCTTCAGTAATAAAACGTTTAAAGCATCCACAGCAATCATAAAAATCCAGAAATATAAATTTTAACAACCACTGTCGGCAAAAAAAAAAAAAAACTTCCGTAAACCAAAGCGTCCCTTGACAACCTATACCGTCACTTCCCTCAGATTGTCGTGTTGCCTTCAGGTTTACTCGTAAATACTACTTACTTCCTATTTTTATTTGCTTTGTTCCGTTTTCGATTAAACAACACAACGTAGTTTTTCGTTGATTTTATTTTTAAAGTTGGTGTTTTTAATATGATAAAGTTACTCACTCGTATTTGCATTTATTTCAACAACTATATGTTTTTGTATGTTTCCTTCCCATTTGAAAGAAACGTCACATTCTAAAAAAAAAAGCTTTCCCCCAGTGCTTTCCCCGGACGCTAGAGGTCGCTAAACTCCATCGAATTCCACTGGTAAGTGAGGTTACAGCCGGTAAAACACAACGGAGGAATAAGAACAGTTCAAATAAAACGGGGTTTGAAGTGTTTTAATTAAAATGCACAGAAATTATACACTAACACACTCTGTGAGCCTTGACAGTTAGGAGCCCACTGCTCGCCATGGACGTGCTCACAGATATGGGGTCCACATCTGATGGCAGTTTGCACTGGTGGGAAAACGTATTTGTCACTGTGCCATCTTCACCCAGCTGCACGGCAAAAAAGAGGTTATGAGAACAGAAAAAAGCAGGAAGTTAAACCATCAAAGAAACCATGAAGCCATTGAATTCACAGAAAACACTATAGAGACAGGTCCTGAATCAAAATTGTATTGTTTCACAAAAAAGAAGACAAATATAGTTCTAAAATTCAACACACAATCAAACAACTAAAGCCAGTGTATTGTTTTAGTTTCATTTAAATAAATGAATTATATAACTTGTTTGTAATTCAGTAACTCAGGCCTTCATTTAATCTGTAGTTACTGTTACAGATCACATCTGATTTTACACCAACCTGACTGCAGGGCTCACCTTCTCTGCATGCACCTCTATTAGGTTGTTGGAGGATGTAATGATGACATCCTCTGGAGAAAATTCACTCACATCAAGAGTGAACTGAAAAATGTCTCCAGTAAACTGCACCTTTCCCGTAGGCTGTAAATGATCTGAAATAGTCATTTATATAATAGAGGTTGTAAAATAAGATCCTCAAATCCACAAAAATTTGATAAATATTTATTACTTTTTCATTTAACCAGCTAGTATGTTCCCTGCAGTGCTATCAATATATATTTTTTAAAGTATATCTGTGTCTGTCTGTGTCCAGCTGACCTGTAAATTTGTGTTCTCTGGTGCTGCGTTGATTTAGGGATCCTGAATCCTCAGAGAAATTGCTCCCACTTTTCTCCATAGTAAATTCTCCTTTGTCTGTCTTAAAACCTTCACCATCATACACTGAGTCTTTTATAGGCTACTGGGAAATTGTGCGTACCACCGGGTGTGGTTGTGGATGTGGTTTGGTCCCTAAATGATCCAGCTGGACTGGAACATGACACCAATTGTAGATATTTAATGTGTCAGAACTGTTGTTGAACTGTTGTCAAGGGGGTCTGGCATTTTTAGCCGCACCCACGACTGGGGTCCATGTGAGTCTTTGTGTCTATGTGTGAGAAAGGGGTGCGGAGATGTTTCTGTGTGAAGCAATATACTATAATTATATTAATTATCATTGTGTGAGCAACCAGTCTTAACTTTAAGCCATAAAAGATCACGTGATATTACATTATCATTTAACTGTGCTCTATTTAAAGATGTGTTAGGGGGATTTGTCACAAAAGACCCAGTGCCGCTGAGTTACCAGTTAAACTGAGCAGAGGGGTGATTAATCACAGCTGTGGTATGAAGGAGCACACTCATGAGTAGGTGTGACATTTGGCCCCACCTTGCCAAAGTCACAAAGCGTTATCAATTCCATCTGGATGACAAACACGGCAAAGCAAGCTCCACGAGGCTGCACTGACAATTGAAAAGCAAAACCCACTGATAAAAGCTGGTTTGATCACCAGTTAATTTATGGGTTCATATCATGTTGGGTCCATGTGGGGATGTTACTCCACATAAAGCCTTTTAGAAGGATATTTACATTTGCTAAAGTAACTAAGGCCACTGGGCACGCGGCCTTCAGATAGGCCTAAGAAACAGTTGGGTCTGAATATGTGTGCCTGTGCACTGCTCTGCTCTGAAATAATTAAGAACAAGAACAACTCATCCTGTCCACACCACTATTTAATAAAATGTTGTAATTTTTAATCAACTAGCTCTTATTTACTTCATTTTTTTTAGTAGTATTTCCATAATATGGTGAATAATAATATGGTGTTGGATCATTGTAGCACTTTAAAAACTGAAGTCCATCGCATCATAACCTCAGTTTTGTTTAGCACAGTTGTATGACATGTTATTACTGGGTGTAGTCTAGAAACAGAGCAATTATTAGCTGCAATGCATAATGATGATGCTTTTGCCTTCTGAAAAGGAGACTGAAGGTTTGAGTTGCACTCACTGTTGTTGCAGAGCTAATGGAATAAGACAAAAATGGACAAGTATGAAGTTTCTTACCACAGCGGCTCATCTGCCCGCATGTAACACCATGTCAGAGCCCCCGTCTGACTGCAGCAGGCCTTAATGTAAGCACATTACACACATTACATTAAGCAGCAAGATTGGACAGACAGCAGATTCGGATAGATTTTGATTGAACTTCAGGTTTCCAGAAACAGATGATAACAACAAGTGGAGATGGGATTGTGAGATTCAAGTTAGTATAAAAGATCATTGCAATTGAGACAATGCTTAAGTTCAAAGAAAACTTTTGCATACTTTGCGTAGAGAGGTACTATTATATGGATGGCACGGTGGTGTTAGTACTGCCCCACACAGCAAGAAGGTTCTGGGTTTGAATCTTTTAGCCAACCTCTTTTTGTGGAGTTTGCATGTTCTCCTTGTGCCTGCTTCCTCCCTATGGCATGTGATTCTAGATTGGCGGTGAGCGTGAATGTCTGTGTGCTAGCCCCGTGATAGATTGGCGACCTGTCCTGGGTGAATCCGCCTCTCGCCCCATGACAGATGGCTTCCAGGTTGGTGAAGTGGACAAACAGTAGAAGACGGATGGATATTATATGAGATTCTAAATTAAGTTTCCAAAACAGACAGGCAATCTTTCTGGGATTATACACCGCCGCAGAGACCCTCATTACATTTGAACAACTTCTGTTCTCAGTTAAATATGTATCTGAATATATTCAGTACAAGATAATTGAACAGATGACAACAAAATACAATAAGGATGCATACAGTAATCATTTTTTACATTTCATTCTTTTCCCCCGTTGTCCTTGGGAAGGTTGGGTCAGAAGAGGCAAGTAATGGCCTGTTTCTTGGTTTTTTAAATTAAAGATGTTTTAAAAACATGGCCTTTTACTTTTAGGTGTTTTAAGGTCATTTAATATTTTCTTGTAACTACAAACTACAGCTGAGGCTGATGGAGAGCTTTTCTTTTTTTTACTTAACTAGTTAAAAGCACTGGTTGAAAGTTCAGCTAATGATCAAAGTGTACAAAGACTATGTGCACGGTCATCCATCCGGAAGTTATTGAAACCGTCTGTCTGACCCACAAATGTCAACCTGCTTGTGGTGCTGAAAAAAAAAGCAGGTGATTCATTGCCGGGGGACCGCAGTCGTTTGAATCAGCTTTCACACCAATCAATCCAGCTTGTTGTTGAGCTATTTTAGCAGACTCTCAAGCTTGTCTTCACTAAAAACACATGTTCACTGCTGCCAAGGCAACTCTGATTTTATTTAAAACACAAAATACACAACCTGTGCACAAGATCAGAGTTATCTGTCATGTAACAAATTACATAAATACAAAATAAATAATAAATTAAAAAAAATGAACATCTGTATTAAGACGTAATGTAAACAAAACAAAGAAAGATGCGTGGTGTGACACAGACTAGCTAAAAAAAAAAACAAACAAAAAAAAACAAAAAACAGAAGAATGTGATTCTTTGCCCTGAGAGGAATAACAATTCCTAATTTAAAAGAAAGTCTCACTGGTCACAAGAAGTAAACAGAACAAAACAGATTTAAGGATCCAGAAACATCGGCAGGATGGTGAGTGCTTAGAAGAAGTCGCTCTTCATCATTGCAAAGCCTTAAATATTTTAGTCTTTCAGGAAATACAGGGCCGAGCATTCTCACATTATCCCACATTTCACCCTCATTTATATTGTTTTATTTACTGCATTGCATAACTTGCTTATGTTCGACATTTTAAACACTTTTATATAAAGATAAATTACTTGTCTTTTATTAAGTACATAAATGCTCTCAGTTCGAGTCCTTTCTGAGGGTCCTTTTCAGTCATGCCACACTGCTCCCAGGGGGGTGGGGGAGGAAAGACACCCTGTAGTGTAGCTCAGTTTCAGCCCCTCCACTTCAGTCCTTGTCTTCCGTGAGTGAAATGGCATGGTCGGTCAGTGCACTTTGATTTGAAGGAATGCTTAGATCACACGGCGAACACGCTGAGGGAGCTCGTCTCGTCTTTCAGGCCCAGGATGCTGTATGCTATCCGCTTCATGTGACCGGGCAGCCGCACTCCGATGTTCCTGATGTCTCTGAAAATGACACGTAAGTATCTCGTGAACACAGGATGGAAAAGACAGAAAAAACAGCAGAGCGGTGGCGTATGTGGACACACTTTCAGGGGTGTTTTAGCTCCTTTAAAAGGCAAAGACAGTTCACATACGTGGCTTAAGGGTAATAAAAGTTGTGCCTGCGCTAAAAAAATATGTTTAAATGAACCAAACCTTTATTTTTTAATATTTCAAGTGGATTTAAAATGTTTTTTTTTATAGCAATGTTGTCATTAAAGGGTTACTTAGGTTTATCTGACAGAGCTGGGCTATGGGGCATATTTGACAAAAAGAAATGCCTGCGAGCCACTCATGCAGAAGTAACAGCAGCAGAGAATGAGTGGAATGACATTTGTTAACCAGAGTGCTCACGCATTCGCACGCTCGTTAACAAATGTTCAGGCTGACAGGGTCTGTGTCAGGCTCTGTGTCACTAAAAAAATAAAAATAAAAATGTGCCACGTTGCCGGATAAGTTAGTACAGTATGACGGAGGCTGCACCTGTGCCATGTGTGCACTTACTCATGCCTCAAAGCGAGCACCTGCTCCATGGTCGTTATGCCAGCGTGAGTGAAGCTTTCCTTGTACTGGCTCATTTTGATGGATTCCAGCCACTCGGACACCGACCTGAACACGTTGCCGTCGCCACTGGTGCTGGGCAGCCGGATGGAGACGCTGTGAATAACAAAATGTAGTTGGATTACTCATCATTAACAGCCTGTTTATGTAAGCTGAGTATATGTGATGATGTTTGAACAGGAGACAACCTGCTTTACTGCTTTAAAGTCCACATACAAGCTGTGAGTTGTGTAACTTTACAATCCACAAAAGTCTCTTTATTCTCTTTAATTATGACCTGTGATGCTTTTTCTATATTAAACATAGCATCCAAATAACGTCCAACCAATCTCTCTGTGCTCAAAGTTCAGTCTTGGTTTCACAGAGTATTTTCTATTGACCATTAAACTAATTTCACTGATCCTTATATTATGGTCACCTCAGGCACACAGCTTTGGCTGAGAGCCAAGATGCTCCACCCACCTGCTGTTTAGGCCCTCTATTTATTAGGGGCAGCCAATCAGAAGAAATCAAAAGAAAAGTTTGCTTGTTTAGGACAATAGGTGAACCGAGGATATGCACTGAGGCTTGGTATAACATAATTAAGGACGTTGGAGTTGGAAGTTAGCATAATCACTTTCTTTTAACACTTTCCCCAGAAGGTTTGCATTTTTGGTGATGTAAAACAAGATCAGTAGTTTTATAAAAAAAAAAACAACTACTTATCAGAATAAAATAATTGGATAACCAGCAGAGATTTAAGGAGCTCAGTGTTTCTTGCCAAGAAATAATTCCACACACCTAAATGCACCTATCTGTGTTTGTACAGATCAAATAAACAAGATGTAAAGCAACGTGTTACACTTCCCCCTGTTTTTGTTTACAGATAAAGAAAAGATGGATGGCGCATTCCTCCCTGTTATTTATTGTGTTCATACCGTGGGTCAAAGTCTGCGATGGTCTTTAGAGATTCTGGGCTTTTGAGAAGTTTGTCCAGAAAGTTGACAATTGCTGAGAAGCGAGGTCGCTTTGAGCGTTCGTGCAGCCAACACTGGAGCATTAATTGGTAGATAGTGGATGGGCAATCCATTGGAGCAGGAAGCCTGAAGTTCTCGTTGATAGCCTTCATGACCTAAGAAAGAGTGAAGGCAGTGCTTAGATTAATATTTCATATAGCAATGGTAGGCAGTGGTCCAATAAACTTCTGTGCTCATGTGTTGACATTACAGTAGATTTGAAGAGGATAGTTGGAGACTACAGTGGATGTCTGGCAACTTTCTATCACCGCATAGCTCACACAGACTCTCACTGCTGATATACATTAACGTTTGACCCTCACAGCCAAAACAATCCCTCATCTCCACAAAAAGTGACAAATGAAACATACCTCATGGTTGCTCATGTCCCAGTAGGGCCGTTCTCCAAATGCCATGACTTCCCACATGACAATACCAAAGCTCCACACGTCGCTGGCCGAGGTGAACTTCCTGTATGCGATGGCCTCTGGCGCAGTCCAGCGGATGGGGATTTTACCTCCCTGACAGAAAAAAAACATTAACAAATCATATTTAATGGGTGAAAAGAGTAAAAACAGGAGATGCTGACAGACTGGATACTTAACAGTGGAAAAGGTAAAAATAGGGCATTTCTTACTAGACAGCTCAAGCTCTCTTTTGCTACTTTTGCATCATGAAATGTAGCTGTTAGACTTACTCTGGTTGTGTAGGTGCCCTCAGCATCATCTTCCAGCACACGAGACAATCCAAAGTCAGACACTTTACACTCTAGGTTGCTGTTGACCAGGACGTTTCTTGCTGCCAGGTCACGGTGGACATAGTTCATGTCAGAGAGGTATTTCATGCCAGCAGCTATTCCACGCAGCATTCCCACAAGCTGGTACGGGGGAATCTCTCCATCACGACCCTAAAATAAACAAAAAATTGATGGAGTGATATTATTGTCTTTTCTTTGTCATTCTTGTTTTTAAATGGAGAAATAAAACAAAAAGTGGAAAGAGTCAGATAATATAACATAAGGCATAGATAGAAACATGTTGTAGTTTCCTCTGTTAGTTTTTACATTTATACATTAAAGTGAGTTAGGCTCCAGTCAAATTAATTATATAATTATAATATATGTAAAATATACGTATTTAATCCAATATAACAAAGTTCAATTAATTCAAACATAAAAAGGGTGTCAGAATTTTTTTTTTAGCCCTTAACTACATTTTCCAAGAATAGAAAGATTAGGAAGTGATGATTAAGTAAATAAGCTATTTTTCCACTAACATGCACCTACCTTAAGATATGTGTCGAGAGCTCCATTCTCCATGTATTCAGTCACTATCATGGCATGTTTAACTGAGAACATAAACAAAATTATGTTTAGTGGGGGAAATGAGTGCAAGAAGTTAACACATATGTTGGCTTTTGAGAACGCTGACTCACATTTGGTGATAACGCCCTCCAGGTGGATGATATTTGGGTGTGAGAATTGACCCATGATGGTAGCCTCACTCAAGAAGTCCTGCCTCTGTTTCTCCGAGTAGCCCGGCTTCAGGGTCTTGATTGCTACAGGCACCTCACCTCTCCCGGGAATCTTCATTACACCCCGAAACACTTCCCCAAACTCTCCTGATTGGCAGTCAAACAGCAGGTGGAAATGTTGGAAAGTCCGATCTGTGATTTCATTAAATTAAAGGAATGAAGGAGGTGATTTGAAAACACCTACTCACCTACGCCGATGACTTTTTGTTTGCAGATCACACTGGGGTCAATTTCTGTGACAAACTTGTGGATAGCAATATTAGGGTCCTCATAGGTATGTGGATCAATGTAGGTCTTGAGAGGTTTAAGCTGATCTGGGGAGAAGATCAGAATCAGAAATTAACCCTACAGTTTCAATAGTCAACCTACTTTCTGACTCTTACTGCAGCTGTGCTTTGCTAACCTGTTGAAAAGTAGGGATCCTCAGGTCCTCCTTGGCTACGAGCGTTCAGTCTCCTGAGAGGAAAACAAGATTAATCACCAGAGGACTAGGCAGAATACAGAGTGGCTTTTTTAACAATTGCAGGTCAGCTTAAGCTGACAAAGACAAAGGGTGTATTCAATAGCAGCACCAGCTATTACTCATAACCTCTCTCTGAGCTGTCACGCCAGAGTATCCTTCATTTACTTGAACTTGTGGCACATAATCACACAGTTTGCAGGTCTGTAGATAATATTTATCTGAATGACACACACATTGACTGTGGATATGAAGTGCACAGTTACCAACCTTTTACACAGCAGGAGGCCAGCCACCACAACAAGCAGAATAACCGCAACTCCGAATACAGCAACCATCATCATGGTGGGCTTGTTCCCAAACTGAGGCTCAGCTGTATAAATGACAGAAATACAGACATTTATCATCTTAGTATGTAAAAATAAACGTATTTATAGAGAGATGTTTGAGAACCTGTTTTGGCTACTGCACATTTTAAGGCTGTGGTACCTAATGGAGAAGTAATAAACTCATGCTCGGCACTGTAGCTGCCAGGGTTGCCTTCAGGGCCCAGAGCCTGGACCTTGAATGTGTAAGTAGTGGCTGGGATGAGACCATCAATCTGCACAAAGCTTTTGTCCAAAATTAGGACTTTGTAGGTGGTCACATCACCCTTGGTACTGTCGTCCTACAAATAAAGAAAGAAAGAAAAAGGAAAACTGATTAGAATTTGAAATGAACAAACAGTCTCGATTTTGAAGAAAGGAGGGGAAAAAACAAAAGAGCCCAAAGCTCTCCATCGTACTTTTCTGCGGTACATAAGCTCATAGCGATGATTGATGTGGGCTGGAGGTCGGCGAGACGGAGTCCAGGACAGAGACAGCCTGGTGGGGCTGCGATCATCCAGATGGATCAACGTCACCTTGGGGGGATCTAACGGTTGGCGAGACAGAAAGCAAAATAATGGTTAGTGACTAATCATAGTCTTTGGAAAGGACATGTGGAGATGAAAGCCTCTGGGATTCAGTGGGTCAGACCGAAGTCCTCTCTCTGGAGTGAGTCTGTCTTTTGCAAAACCCTTTAATTTATAGCTCCAATATTACATGAAAATAGCTCCAAAGTTTGTCACTCTTTTAACCCTAATCTTCAGTTTAAGAACCTGGATACCCCTGCTCTCAGAAGATATATGGAAGATGACTTTATGGGAATAGGTCATTAATATTACAGAATGTCATATTGCAGTGTTTACCATACAAGTGGTTGCAAACACATGCAGCCCCAAAACAATAATCACATAAAGCCAATGTTCGAAAAAGAAAAGCTCACCTGTGTAGTCCAGAGCAGTGGTAATGGACGCAGTGGGCCTCTCAGCCCTGAACTGCGACACGCCACTGTGAGCCTCTACAGTGAACGTGTAGTTGAGATGAGAGTCCAGGTCACTAACAACAATCGTCGGGTCCTGCAGGTCCGTAGGTGCCTGCTCAAAACGGACCTTCTCGCCGCAAGGGATGCAAGAGGCCTCGTCACAGAGTTTGCACACCACACTGTACGTCAGGTCACGGCGACCCCCAGTCACCAGTGGTGGGCTCCAGAACAGCTGCAACTTGCCCTCTCCTGGCAGAGTCATGGAGGTAAGGTCACGAGGGGCACTAGGTGGAGCTAGGGAAATAAATACATGATAGAACAGTCAGAAAAATACTTAAAAAATGCTTTCAATGAGATAAAAGTAATTTTTTTCTGGATCTGAGTCGGGGTGTTACCGGAGCAGGCCGTTGTAGGAGAGTCTGAAGGAGCCCGGAAGAAGCCTTCTTCACACAGACATTCACTGGCTCCGGCAGCAGAGGGCTTGGTGTTATGAGGACAAACCTGGCAGAAGTCGTTCGATACAGATGGCTTGAAGTACCCTGGTTTGCATGCTGTTTGTGCAAGGGGGAGAAGGTGTGTGTTAGTTTAAACATGACATATGAATCAAACACAGGAAGGAATGACTGATCAAAATGCAAACAATAAGGCTCTCTCTGTGTTACCAGCCCTTTCCACCCGACAGGAAGCATTTGTTGTGAGTAACCCATAATAACAGAGTCTTTGTACCCAGAGGAATGAATAGGGATTTCCCTGACGATCTGCCTTCACTCGCCTGTTTTGCCTTGAGGCCCAATCTCAGGTCGCACTGCCAGTGTCAACCGGATGACGGCATTAAATCCATTAGGTGATCTGATCTTCCCTTCTCCTGTGAACCCCTGGCTCATATTCTCTGGCAGTTAACATTTATGTTCTTGCCAAAGGAAATGGCACATTGGACACTGGTGCAGAGCTGTAACGGGCATTTCGCCACATAGATAAACAGCCTTCCAGGGCACGAGAGGTTAACGAACATGCAGACAGGACAGAAATCAGAGCGTGGGGTTAAGACTGCAACTCCGTCTGAGGCTGATGTTTCCTCCCTTTCTTCCTTCCTTCCGCTAACCCCCGACATCAGTCACAAATTACAGCAAGCCATTCTGAATCAGGAAAGAGGAAGAGCTGGACAGGAATAGGATTTTTTTTTTTTTTTGCTTTTTTATGGATACAGATGCACATATTTTCAAACTGAGGTAAGGCCTCAGAGCACTGTTAGAAAGATAGTATTTATCCTATGAAAAGCTCCTCTATCTGGTTTGATTCTGCAGTCTCCCTGTGGTGCAGTCTTTCATCTGGCCCCTGTGCTGGTGGTCAAAAAAAAAAAAAAAAATGAGTGAACCCTGGATTGAAGACGCCAAAGCAGGAGGACCTTTGCACCCCAACTACTGTTGCATTGGAGGCAAAAGTGCAGGCTGAGATTGAGTAGGAGGGATAGAGATGAATTGACAGAAGATGGGGGATGGGGGTAAAGGTCTGGAGCACCAACAGAAGTTCTCTCTGGGGAGTCACTTGGCGGCAGTGGGGGTGTAGCTGAGGGGCTTTTTCTTTTCCTCCGCATAAGAAAAGGAGGCCAGCCCATTTTATCTTGAGCTGGAGCAGCAGGACCTTTGTCACGTACCAAAGAAACCCCAGCCCCATTCATCTATTGTCTCTGAAATTGGACAGAGTGGTGCTATAAATATGTTGTATTCCTCATTATATAGCTCACAAATAGCAGCATGTGTGCCGTGCAAGAACACAAACACCATTAATGCAAACTTTTGGATTCTTATTGCAGTGCTTCAGCATTTCGGTTTTAGCTTAAAAACGTGTTTTGGTCATGTTTAAAAAGGCTAGTTTAAGAAAACATGAAACTTTTGCCCAACTTTTGTTTTCACTTGTTGATGGAAAATGTGCTTCCAATTGTTCCAGGTTCTCTTTGACTGCCATGCAAGTGAAAAGGACTTATGTTCCGCACTGATGCATCTGTTAATTGAATCTGTTTTTCACTCTTTGTGCCGGCCCATTGTTCTAATGAGTGGGAACACGGATTAGGGAGCTCGTTGCGTGTGTTAACAACCGGATGAAAGAGCAAAAAGAGGAGCATGTCATTGGCTAACAGCTGTCCTGTTGCTCTACTAATCCTTTTGACCAAATTACACTCCACACCTAACTAAGCAGCCATGAAGCTAACATCCCTCACACCAACTGTCGACGCACTCCCCACCCTCTTACTCAAAACACGGGCAACCTGCTTATTTGTGTCAGTCAGCATTCCTCCTCATCTCACTTTACTTCCTTTTCCCATAGCAGTTGGGCTCTTTGAGGCCACTCTGAGGTCTCTCAGGATATGATTTTCTGTAGTTATTGCAAAAAACTGCAATAAAGCTTTGTTTTTTATTAATTTTTTCCACATTGGAAGCAAGAAATTTGAACTATATTGCCGTCATTAGATTTCCTGCCCTCTTGTACCATCATTTCAGGTGCTTGGCTCAGAGTTGACTGAAACATTCCTGGAACTCCATAACCTATGTATAAGATTAATGCTTTGAAGAACTTCCAGTCAGTAATTTGTTTCATTAAAATAGTGTAAACAAATAGTGGAAAATGTGTCACAGCTAATAAATGTCTTTGTTTGACCAGAAGTTCAAAGTCCAAAGATTTTCAGTCAAAACTTTATTTTTGATGGGTGGCTATTTTAATGACCGTTTAATTCTGTCACCTGGTATGACTAATTTGCGTTCTTCTTGGAAAAACTGAAAATAAAACCAATCTCTGCCAGGCAAGGTGGCTCAGACCATCAGACTCATAAACCGCAGCCTGACTCAGGCTAACCTATAACAGGCGTGTCAACCTCTTCCCTGTAATCTGTGGTTCCTGTCACCGTAGCAACTTGCTCAAAACAAATGCCTGTGAGGAGAAGACATACCACTCAGGTAGTCATTCTGACACATTCACATTGACCCTGCCCTTCCTCTAGTCAGTCACTTCTGTAGGTGACGCCAGGATAAAAGAATTCCTTTCAGAAATCCTCACAGCACATTGTGCCCTTCCTCCTTCCTTTTCTCTCTGCACCCTCTCTCCTCCCACGTTTCCTCCAGACAGTCCAGTGCACCACACCCCAGAATGCCAACGCACAGGCCAACTTTTGCATGACCAGCATGAGCACAAACACTATGAACCCCACAGCTGTGTGTTTTTGTACTGACTTTACGCACACGCTGTCCTTCTCCGAGTCGGACATACCACAAACTTTTTGCACACTTTACCTGGGCTTGGTTGAATCAGCAGCACCTCCGTAGGTTTAAAATGGTTTAGGTTTATTTTTTTAACACTTAAATGATTTAAAGCTGTGTATATCCACTGAAAGGAAATATAATTGTGATGAAAGCTATTTTAGTTTTTTATTTGAAATAGATTAGTTTTTGCTAATAAAAATGAGTTACAATTTAAGTTTCCACTCTTAATTGTATTTAAAAGGTTCCAGTGTAGACAATTAACACAAAGTCCACAGTTTCTTTCTTGATAAAGCTACTGAGCTATCCATAAACTAGTGTCTTAGCCCAGCCTCATTCCTAAGACCTGAGTGGAAGGTAGGGGAAATAATGTGCCATTAGCAAATAAGGACAATAAAGATGAGGCATCAGTGGGAAAGCGATGAAATGTGCTATGAAGATATCTTTGATTGCCTTAAAAGCTTAACAAAACAGGTTTGGATATCCGTTCCTTCTGATTTTTTTCCCATGCCCAGCCCTGCCTGCTGTACCTTTACTGTGTGATATTGAGAATTGTCTTGCACAAGACTTCGAAACAAACAGACACAATTCACATTCTTGTGCACTCATTATTTCCACCATGACAAGTAAGTGGTTGAAGGCGTTTCATTTGTTGCAACTCACAGAAAAACACAAACACGTCTCAGACAAGCGTGTTGGATATTTCTGGCAGTGCTTACCTTGGCAGGAGTCTCCTGTGGCTTCGTAGCCTGCGAGACATTGGCATTGAACCACAGGAACCACCCATTTACCCTCAGCTGTGCAGTAGATGCGTGGGGTGGCCTGGCTGCTGGCATTCCCTACGCAGGCTCCCTCAACCTCCCTGAGAGCATCTGCCACCGTCTCCGGGAAAACTGCCAAGCTCTGCACGGTGGATGGGCATGTCTTGTAGTAGACTCGGACAGAGAGCAGTGCCACACAAGCGCCCACGTCCTGAAAACCCAGGTAGAAGCCTTTCTTTGACAGCGGCTCCACAATCTTCGTCTCTGTGTTCACCTTTAGCACCCGGCCCTGTGTGACCTCGTCGGGGGCAATGGTGGCCACTTTGCGGAACTGTCCTTTACGGAAGTTCGTTCCAACGTCAGCATCGGCCTCTGAGATGAAAAGGTTGAAGGTTTCTTTGCAGGCAACAGACGCACCACCAAAAGTGTTGCAGTCTCGAACTACAAAACTGAGCTCCACAGAGACACGGCTTGTGCCCGGACGCCGCTGAATAAACGTCGTGCGCAGCCAGTTATCCTGTTCTGAAGTCTCTATGCTACAAACACTGTAGGTGTAGAAAAGTGTGCCATTCACCACCGTCTGGACGATCTCCCACTGCAGAAGACAAAAACATAAAGAGACGGCAAAAGACATCAGTGTAAGGGGGTAAAGTCGCTGTTTTCCATGCACAATGATGAAAGGAAATTAGTAGAAGCTTTGTTCTTTCTAAAAAAAAAAAAAAAAAAAACTTTCATTGATGAGACACCTCTTCTTTTAATGCTTACTGAGAAGCTCGTAAAAGTGCAGAAGTGAGCTGGAGCTTTTTTTTTTTTCCAAGCTTTAAAGATTATTGGCCTGGACATGTGCTGCGCTTGCGACGTGTGTGGTTTTTCCACTAACGCACAAGCCTGCATGTGTGTGAGACATAAATCCAGCAAACACTACTGTAGAACACCAACTAACGTTTACAGCAGCTAAATGAGCTTTATGAGCAGAGTCCTGCTTAAGGCATGGCAGCAAAATTGGCAACTATTAGGAGTTTTTAAGAGAGAGAAGCAGAGAGATTAAAAGCCTAGATTAACCATTAAAATTTAACACCTCATATGTTAGCAGTTGGGAATGGGTTTCAGGAAATAAATTGATTCTCCCACTTTGGGAGCAGTTGGAAATAAAAAGAGGTGGCAAATGTTTGGTGAAAGGTAATTTGTGCCAGTATGTTAGAAGAGCACTTTAGAACTGCTATAGGTACCCTCACTGAATCCCTTAAATTTTCAGTCAAACTTTTAGGCATTTAGCTCTTATTACCGAGGACATCTGGCTGAACTGTTGAAGATGAAAAGCCATTCCTGGTACAATTTAAAAATAAACCGTTTAAGCGTGAGAAGGTTTCACGGCAACCGTCAGCTTTAATAGACAACGGGAAATCCTATCCAACACAGCAACAAGCCTCAGATCTTTGAGAAGAAACGTAGCCCACACAGTGGAACCGGCCATGTCCTGTTGCTTATTTTAGACAGAAAGCCACTGAACTATAGATAGGCAGGAAGGATGGTTCTGCACATATGGACCACACTTTTTGTGTTTTCTTTTAGTCATCTCTTCATATTGTACACATTATCTTGTTTCTGTCATCTCTAAATTCAGAAAGGAACCATGAGAGGGAAGGAAAAAAATTCTCCTAAAATTTGGTTTTATGGTTTGGGCTTGGAGTGAAAAACAATCTGCTGTTATTGTGTAAAACTGTCTTTGGTACAGTAAATTTAAACGTAGGTTGAGCCTTGACATTTTAACTGCATTCATAAGTTCTTTATGAAAGGGTAGCGTTAACACAAGACTAAGCTGAGATGTGCCAAACCTCATCTAGCTGCCACTCATTCCATCTCTCCCATAGTTTTTTTAGTTGACTGAATGAGCAGAAAGAGTGAGAGAAGGAGAGGCTTCTGTTATTGTTACGAAGCGAGATTCAAATTCTTGAAGGGAAACTTGTGTACTTGTTCTGTGCAGCGAAAGGCAACTTAGATCCGTGAACCTGCAGTCTTAAAAATGCCTGCGGAGGTATAAATACTCACTCCGTTCTCATATGGCGATGTCAACCATCCCAACTCGGATCCTGAAGCCTTCATATCCAGCAATACTTCTGCAGAAAGAAAAAAGAATAAATTGTTACAACATAATCAACTGATATTAAGATAGACACACACACACACACACACACACACAAAAAAAAAAATCACACCCAACTAATTTTACCAACTTAATTCCCAGCAGGAAAAGACAACTGCGTGTCTTTATATTGGTTATTGACGTTGTGCTTTTATTTGTGCATATACAGTGACATTGTCTGCATTGATCTCTGGGGGCCGGTAGCTTTATGGGGGGCACATGCCATGCTTTCTAATGTTTTAATCCAGCATATCGGCTTGATTCAAAACTTCATTGACCGTGTCCTCCAGGTCCGGGATTCAGGGCTAATAATGCCTGTGAAAGGCGTGGGTAGTTAAATTGCCATGACGACAGAAATACATGCATCTCCAGCACAAGTGAATTAAAAAGTCCAACAGGTGCCCCTTAGCCCCGAGGTTTAGCGGTATAACTAATAAGTATTTTTTTTCTTTTTGAATTAAAAATAATAAGACTTAGGCCTTGTTTTAGAAAAATCTATATATTTGTTTCGAGAACCGTATAGCGAATAGACATCAAAAAAGACATCGCTCTTGATTTTAAACAGCTGGCTGACAAAGACAATTAAAATGAAACAATTTTAATTATTTTTTAAAATGAAAACTAAAAACTAGATAGGGACAAATATGAAAGACAAAACTCAGAGTTCAAATTCCAGCCGAATGATTCACGGGATGCGGTAAAGCCGAGCTAAACTTTAATCTCTTATACAACTAGTTTACAAGAAAAAGTAACTTACGTTCTTTCGACTGGAGGCTGAGAAATACTCGGTTAATAAATAAAAACAATAATAAGTTGAGTCCACGCAGCTCCATGGCTCCATAAAACTTTAAAAGTCCTGTTCGTGTATCCTACAGTCTCTCTCTCTCTCTCTCTCTCTCTTTCTCCGTCCACTCTGCTGCCTACGCTTCTCAGAATTCTTCACTCTACCGGCTGAGCACGAGCTCTCCAGCCCTCGAGCTCATTGAGAACAGGTGGCGTCATCGCCCCGCCCCCTTGTCCTTTGGAATGTGGAAGTGTTCCATATTTGGCGTTTAGGGCCAGGCGTCTGAAGCACCTGTTTCATTGAGAAGGAGAGATTCTTCTTCTACTATTTCTCCTTCTTGGTCTTTAAATATTGGTTCAATCAGTATAATCTTTAAAGCTTATAGATATAAGTTTCAGTCAGCGTTAAAGCCAGGTAAATGTACACATTTACTTATTATTGTTGATCATTTATTAGTAAGGTAGAAACATTAATATTACTATGTAAACACAGACTAAATACCAACTAGAGAATGCATTTGCTGGAGAAAATGCAGCGTGGATGCTCATAGCTGAACGATTTTAGGATCAAAGGAATTCCGGCGCTAAGCCCCGCCCACATCCCAGGGGAACGTGCGCCGGGATTGGCTGGCCGCTGTATCGACCAGCCAATCCCAGCCCCGAGTGACCCTCCCATTGAAATACATGGTAAAATTCTTGTCGAAAAAAGTGGAATAACTTAAAAAATATAAAAGTTAAAGACGAGAAAAGTAGAAGCAGTCATGTCCAAAAGAAGAGGAATCTAATGGCAGTTGAACAGTCTCTCTACGTCGAACAGTGTGGGAGGAGATAGGTGCCAAAAAACGTATGGAATAGATAATAATAAAAAAGAAGAACAAATACTGTGGATGCCCATAGCATCCACACTAACTAGAGAATGCATTTTCTGAAGAAACTGCAGCGTGGATGCTCATAGCTGAACGATATTAAGATCAAAGGAATTCTGGCGCTAAGCCCCGCCCACATCCCAGAGGACGTGCGCTGCGATTGGGTAACCGTTGTAGCAACCAGCCAATCCAAGCCCCGAGTGACCCTCCCATTGAAATACATGGTAAAATTTTTGTATAAAAAAGTGGAATAACTTAAAAAATATAAAAGTTAAAGACGAGAAAAGCAGAAGCAGTCATGTCCAAAAGAAAAGGAATGAAACGGTGGTCGAACGGTCTCTCTACGTCGAATGGTGTGGGAGGAGATAGACGCCGAGAAGATGAAATAATAATAAAAAAAGAACAATACTGTGGATGCCCAATGAGCATCCACACTAATTATCCAACAACTCAGCGTCGGTTTCTATTGTTACACTTTTACACCCATAGTCCCGGCAGCCTTTTGATGTTTATGCTTCAATAGCCTACCTAATGCCAATTATTTATTTTAAATGATGCTTCTATTACTACATTGTACATTGGATTTATATTTGTTGTTCAAATTAAAAATTATACTAAAGTAAAATTTAAAAAAAAAATAAGCCCGATACTGTGCAAAACAGTGGTGCAAATGGCATTTTATTGTGTTTCACCAATGTCAACAAATGGGTCTACACAAATTTAAGACTTCTTAAATTTACATCTAATTTTTAAATCACACCTCAAACATATTTTTTTGGAGTTATATCAATAAAAGTGTCTTTTTAAAGTACTTGCTACAGGCAGAACTTATGCATCTTATCTGTTTCTAATTTTACTATAGTTTCTACCCTTTAAGCAAATTTTAACAAAGAATACATATAAAATTAGTTTCAAGTTGGGTTTTTTTGTTTGTTTGTTTTAAATTTGCATTCCACTATTTTTATTTTGTTCCATCTGTTGCTAATGTAGCTTTAGAGTTTTCCATGATGCGGGAATTCAGTGAAAGATTAAGCTTTAACAGTGTACATAGACAACTAATTATTTTTTTCTTTCTTTTCTCTCTTCCTGTATTTGATGTTCAATCTTGTCTAAAACTAGCCAATGTTTTATTGTGTTGTAGAATTTTTTGTTATTGATTGCAAATGTTTCCATTAAATGTCAATAATACACTACAAATGTATTTGGCCTTTTTAAAAGTGAGTTTAAGTTGACCAACTTCCAAGTAATTGCCCAAGTCCTTCTCCGCATCCCATCCAGGGCTTGTCTTTCCCACGACTTGTAAAGGAGGGGTCAAGTAGGGGGGTGGTCTGGTATGAATATATGACTACTAATGAGACAGTCCTCATAAAGAACCTTACAATTTGGATATGAATATGCGACCACAAAGAAGATCTAACAATAACATCACCTAGCAACTCTTATCTGGAGGAATTTCAGAGTCAAGTCTTCTCTGTGAAGCAGCGTGTACTTGGAGAGAAGAGCCCCTCAGGCTTAGAGCCATACACAGCCAACGGTCCTCACAAAGACCCCTTTAAAAAAACTCAACTGAAGAGTCGGACAATGTCTTGTCCAACGCTACCGTACGTGGCCATTAATCGTACAACAGACAAAATGAAAGATACCACTGAAAGAAATAGATTAACAAGTTAAGTGCGGGTTGAGTTATGACTCTCTGACCTTCAAACCAACCTCACTTTAATTGCTTATAAATCTAATTGTATTTTGGGCTGATAGGGGTAATTCTTTTATGCTATTTTCTTCCATTAGAAAAAGAAGAAAGCAGACCACTTCTGTATAAAATCACAAGCAGCAATTAACAGGGAACTTTTTTTTTTATTGTATTCTAAATATGCCTCCGTTTGCTTTCTCTTCACCTGCACTCCCCACTGCCCAAATACTTTCTTCATGTCGGTCACTCGACACAAGAAAACGTTGCTTTCACAACTTTAAGAAAAAAACAAAACATTTGGTCTGGTTTCCAGATTCAAAGAGCCAACATCATATTTTAAGATCCACAACATCCCTCATTTTCAAATACTCCCAACACTCTCTGTTGAGGGTGAACTGCCACTTGAAGCCAACTCCAATCTCCAAAACTTAAGCAGACCTTTTCCTCCTCTGTTTATTGATTTTGATACACACTGAGGTACACTTAGGTGTTATTTTCAAGTGTGTTAACGCTTAGACTGTGAGAAGTGGTCTCTTGTCAAGCAGTTCTCAAAGGTGTCAGAGGTTAATACCCTCTCTAATACAAAAGTATGCAAATGCCTTCATTACAATACAGGCTTCTTTTTAGCCACCTAACAGAGCATGTGTCCTTCTGGAGAGTGGACTGCCGCCTCAGATCGCTCAACCCTCCGGGTGCTCAAACATCCTCCCATCACAGGTCCCGGGCTTCTGAGGGTGATGACAACACAAAAGTACTTCACACTGGGGGCTGGGCCTGCATTTTGTGGGTCAGTGAACAACGGTCGTGGCAGCAACACCATGTCATTCAAACCTGGCTCCCCCATACCCCCGCTTTCCTTACACTTTCTGTCGTATCAGCAAACAGAGAGGTGGAACACTACTGAAAGCACTGGGGTGTTTTTGTGTAGCACTACTGTTTTTGACCACACTCTCTGTAAGAGCCCCCAAAACCCCTGTTACGAAATGATGGATTCACACATTTGTGCATGCATTTTTATGCCTATCACCTAACGGTGGAAGAAGGACAGTAAATATTTACTTAAATAAAGTAGCAGGAGTCTATGCAATCCTCTAAATTACTAAGCACATCCTTATTGCAGCAAAGTGCTGCTGATAAAATGCACTTGATTAACTCAAGCCTGGGCAGTTTTCTTGAGCATTGAGGTGTGTGTTAACACAATGTCACAATCTTTGAAAAAGTGGACAGCCAAGCAAACTCACTGAAGCACTAAGCAATGCTAAGAGACACTGCAAAACACCCAAGAGCCACTTCTTCTTAACATGCAAACTGTTTTTTTCATGACACCCTATTTCGAAAAACACTGAACAAATATGGCTTGTTGGAAATGCTGCCAAGAGAAAGCCTCTTCTCTGTGTCTAAAAGCTTTGCAAAGTTGCATCTGAATAAACTCCAAGACACCTGGCTATAATGTACAATGCCAAGTAGGAGAAAACCAAACAAAACATATTAGCGCAAACACCTCAAACCAGCCGTCAAACACAGTGGTGAACAGATAAGGATTTGGGCTTGTTTTGCAGTCACAGGACCTGGGAACTCTTCTGTATAGAAGAGTATTCTAGAGTCAAATATGAGGCCATTTGTCTGTCAGCTAAAGCTTGGCAAAAAATAAATCAAGCAACGTGACAATAATCCTAACCACAGCAGCAAATCTACAGCTGAATGTCTGAAAAAGAAAAGAGTGGAGGTGCTGCGATGGCCCAGCGAAGGTCCAGACATCAACCTTAACCCTATAACGACCTGCTCAAGCAAATGGTCTAACACAATAGGCTTTTGTCATTGCTTTTTTCTTGGTGTGGTAGTTAAAGGGTTAAGAGAGTTGTGCATTAATAAACACAAACTGAAACAAGAGAGACTGATAAAATCATACTGAAAGTGATTGCTTCAGTATGTGGTTCTACAAGCTAATCTTGGCTGACTCGTGTGAAAAATCACTTTTTCTTTTACATAACTTTAAATACTTAATAATAATGACCAACAATATGAACTTACATAATAAAAAACATTGTCAGTTTTGCATTATTAAATTACCATTATGTTTAAGTTATTTGCAAGCTGTATTTGTTCCACTGGGTGGTTTAATTTAAAATAACTCATCATTATTATTTGCTGTGTGTTTGTTGTATTTTTTGGTCTTTATTCATTTTATGACAGGACAGTAAAGCAGACAGGAAGAGAAGGACAAGGAACAGTGGAAACGACATGCAGGAAATGGCCTGGGGCGGAACTGAACCCAGACCCCTGCCTTAGCCTTTCGGCATATGGGTCACCTTCTGACTTCACTGATCTGTACTAACGCCAAAGTATTAAAATGTCAGTTTGAAATGTAACTAATTACTGTTGCTGTAAAGTAAATACTGTACAAAATACCAAACAATTTAAGTGCAGTGAAGTAGAAATACAAAACAGCATAAAATGTAAATATTAAAGTGGATACATTTACAAAATTTGTATTGATTTGCTGTGTTATTATAGTCAAAATAACTAGCTAGAAATGAAACATGTGGGTTACAGTTTTACTGAAACTGCTGCTGTTTTAAGAGGTTGATGAGATGACTAAATCTGAATCCCAGGAAAATCACTCCTGTTTCTGTTACCAGTTTTGAGATAATCAGGCTTCTTTCAAAAGGGTTTCTCTGAGCCTGAAATCCTTTAACTTATCTGATGGAAGAAAAATTGCACAATGCGTGCGTTGTTTCACAGCTTGAAAATAACATAAAACAAAAGTCATGTACAGACAAATACAGGAGCTAAGCTCCGCACAAGAGCACAAAGTATGTGTCTCTCCACACAAGTAAGGAGCAGGATGTCCCCGAAAACTGAATAAAAACCACAAAAACTTACAATGTCACAATAGTTGTTGTTTTTTTTTAAACACCCATTCATCTGTCTTACAAACAGTGAATAGATGCCTATGGAAATGTCTTTTTTCTTCACTGTCTGTTATCTGAAAAGGTTGTGCATTTTTTCCCCCCGATGTCCTCAATCATTTCCTTTTTAAAACTCCACATGCCACCACTGGAAACACAGCCTCTCTGAACTGGAATTTGGGGCGGGTGTCTGATGTCTCTGTGCGGTATGTTATGTGCAACGTAGCACTTGGAAACAAAAGGAAAGAACACGCTCAGACAAGCTTTGCAATATGAAGAAAAGAAGTGTGAGAATGTGGTTGAAACACAGGAGCATTACTCATACATACATACATCATACATACATACATAGGTTAAGTCTCCTTGTGACTTCGCCCCAATCAGTCAGCACTGCCTGCTTCAAAGAGCAGCTGCAGAAAAATGAACACAGAATATGGGCATATTTTTTTGCAAGAACAGAAAGTAATACAGTTTGACACATTTTGTCTCACCTTTGAAAGATGAAACCGGCTGTAATTATCTTTACCTTTAAAGCTAAATATCAAATAACAAGCCTTAACCAACTTTAAAATTACTCGCTGGGACAACCAGTCATTTAAAAAAAAATGAGCCTTTGTTCATTGCTCAGTATTAAGTTTCCTTATTAGCATGTAACAGGTTGTGTATTCGGATTTCTCCCAGACTGCGGCTGCTTTAATCCTACATGCCTGAGAGTGAGTGGGGGGATGAGAGCATGACTGAGAGTGAAATCTCCTTCAGTAAAGACCCGTGTTAAATGTAATGGGTGTTGGCAAGGGGGCCTAATAAAGATGACGGCACGCATTCATATGCATCAGTTTGTGTGCTCAGCTTGACAAAGTCTGCCCCGCAGGCTTAACAAAGGGGAGGAAGGAAGCCAGGGGTTGTGGGGAATGTCTGGGGGTGTGGGGTGACAACACACACGCGGTGGCCTTCCAGCTTGAGTCCTGTGGCCTCTCAAGTCGAGGTTATAGCTGTGACAGCTGGGCTAGCACACTCTGCATGGGCTCTTTTTCTTTTGCAACATACTCCCCTCCCCTTCCCTCCACACACACACACAGTCTGTGACACACAAACACAGGATGCTCCATCCTGTTGACTGTTTACACTTCACAGTAGCCAGCCAACTTGGGAGGTTTGATCACCGGCATTACAGCTGTTTGTGAGGTAGTAGTGAGGTTAGTTGGTTTGTGTGTGCCTCCTGTTGTTGTCATAATTGTACGTTTAGGTGGTTCTTTTCTCTTTTTTCTTTTTCTGTTAGCCCTGTTTTGTTATTAACTACTAGTTTAATAACAGATTAAAGTCTAAAAGCTGAGGTTGAAAATCTTTCCCCAACCTTGGGAAAAGTAGTTTGGGAAGATTTTGTGCTGAAAAGCTCCAAAACGCCTAGTGAACATCTACTGAAGGATGCTGTGGTGAGATTGTTTTAACAAGTTCTTTGCCTAGAAATGTCAAAACCCATGCAATACAAACACTTCCAGCTAGGTTAGAAATTAAGATTTTGAGTCTGATTCTGAGAGGTTGAGAAGTTAACTAGCGGTTAACTCACACACACATGACCCTGCTGAGTCAAAGGTGCTGAAACAACCACATCTGTTCAGCAAAAATACAAGGGAGGACCAGAAAGGACTACTGGCAGTGTGGTCCACAACAATCAGATCATTATTCAGCCAAAAGGACACCTGCTTTGTCTGAGGTAGGCGTGATGACATGAGACAGCTGAATAATGCAGTGAATGCCGTTCTGTTAAAATCTCTAAATTAAATTATTCTATTTTTCTCTATAACTGCAGATGAAGGGTAGATTATTGACACTGTGTTATTTTTAAATCTGAGATGAAGTATTTAGATTTTTTGAGGGTGAAGGGGAGGACACAAGTAGAACGGTTATACTGCTTAGACACCAACAGGGGTCGCCCGTGTTACAGCAATACGCTACAGAGTGCATCTGCCACCAAGTCATGACTGAAAACAGCTAATAAAGTCTCATTAAACATGGTGAGATATTCATCCTCATGCACTCGGCTCTTGACCCTGAACTGTGGATTCTTTATCAAATCAATATAAGTGCAATAGTGCAATAAACGTAAGCTGTTCAACTTTGGCAGTAACAAAGTGTTTTAGCTGTTGTAATGATTTTTAGCAATCTATCTTACAAACAATACATCCAGTTCATTCAATAATTTCCTTTGTGGTATCAACAAAGGATCCTTATCTTAGTGTCAAATGGGACTGTTTCATTCAAAGAAGTATGTGGTATTGCTTTGCTTTAATTTATTCATACATTACTAGCAAAATCAAGCTTAAACCAAGTAAAGAAGTAAGTAGCATTAAGGTCACAACTTTATACTTTTTTTTTGTAAATGATTCAGCCTTCACTTAAATTAGCAGCAATCACGGTCAATACCAGGCATGTTGTGTCCTATTTAAGACAGTTTATAGCAGGCCAATGATAACAATTTACAAATAATTTACAGGAAATAGGAACGGAGCGGTTACTCAATCAAGTCCCACTTAAACATAAAAAACAAAAAGCCTGAAATTTTCACTGGTCATTCTTTCCATCAAAGTAAATTAAAATCTATAATTTGAGTTTTGGGCTAGTTAATGCTGAGGAAACAAAGCCATCCTGTCCTACATTAGAGAACTCACTAATAATAATTTTTTTAAAAAAGAGTATATGTTGCAAAAGATAATTAGTGCCAATTTCTGTAGAGCATATAGTTATATTTCACAATAATGCAAATCAAAACCTGTAGAATACTTTTTAACATGACAGTCTTGCAAAAATTGGGGGGAAAGCAATTTCTATCCAACTTTCATTCTAGCTTGAAACAATATGACGAGTTGTGCCAAAAAAAAAACCAATCAATCAATAGTCTAATCTAAACATTACAAAATTATGGACTATCCAGATAGTTTTGTAATTATAACTAAGGCGCTTTTAAATGTGTTAAATATATAAGCATATTTTTCATTTTCGAGTCTGATAAATCAGGTTCAGTTCAAATATATTAAGAGGCTTTAATGTTTGTTTGTTTTTTAGTTATATGTGTTCAAATAATGCCTCAGATTTGAAATTGAGTTATTAAAAAACAACATATAAATGTTTTTTGACATATGAACTTAATACTTAATTTAAACCATGACGTTTTCAGGTAAATCAAAGGTGGCCGAGCAGAAAATGTTCTAAAATTCTGATAATTTGAGATGGAATAAACCAAATCCCTTAAACAAAAAGTTTAAAGAACATTTTAATTCCTACAAAGTCTTGGAAAACTTGAATTTATCAAATTTGCAGCCTGCCGTTGGACTGAGGGGTGTCACGTGACTGGTACAGGAAGCGCGCGCGGTAGTCTTCGCCACCGGGCAGGTTCGTCGTATCCAGTTATAACTTTTTAAAGAGTGCATCTGTTGTTGTCGGTTGTGTACATTTCTGCCCTAGTTGCTTCACGTGTTTTTGTAGCGCCGACACGAATGTACTTTCACCGAGAGGTTTGCAGAGCCGTGTGTGTGTGGGTAGCGGAAGTGAAGTGTGACAGCTAGCAGGTGGACTCGTGGGATTAACTTGTTGTCCACCTTTCATGTGACGTCGTGGTTGTGTTGCTTGTTGTGCCAGGAAAGTGAGCGACTGTGTGGAAAGCATGCGGCTTTAATAGGGCATCTGTGTCTATGTACAGTTTTACCGTTTGTAGCGATGGCTCACCGCGGATTTCGGATCAAATCCCCGTGGACGTTAACAAACACAGCTGGTGGCAGCTGAGCTCTATCAGTAGCATTTATGTTTAATGGATTAGTTAATGTATTTGAGTTTAAGCCGTTTGAAATGCTTAGGAAATAAAAGAGGGGATAGTCTAAATCTCCTTCTGCAGGTTACTGCTGCTGAAAGTGCTCACATTGACAGGGCATTTTATACACTTGTTTAGCTGCTTTCTGACCCAAATATCTAATCATCCAATCCAATATGGGAGCCACTCAGTGCATTTAGGCGTGTTGGCATGGTCAGGAGGACCTGCTGAGAATAAGAATGGGGGAAGAAAAGTGATTTAAGTGACTTTGAAGGTGACATAATTGTTGGTGTGAGCATTTCAGAAACTGCTGACCTACTGTGTTTTTCCCACATGGTCATCACTGGGGTTTACAGAGAGTGGTTTAAAAAAAGAGGGGGGAAAAAATCTCGGAGAGAAAATTGCTTGCTAGTGTCAGCATCTCTGAACACCCAGTACACCCAACCTTGAAACATATGGAGCTACAGCAGCAGAAGACCACACTGGGGAGCACTCCTGTCAGCTAAACACAGGAAACCAAGGCTGCAATTGAGCCCATGTGAACTAAAATTGGTGTTCGGTTAAACATGAAATGAATTAATTAAACAAAAAACAAAAAAACATGAAAGCGTGGGTTCATCCTACCTGTGGAGTCTTGCTGACCATGTCCATGTCTTTATGACCACAGTGTGCACATCTTCTGATGACTGCAGGATAACACACCACATCTCAAAGCTCAAATCAAATAATTTCAAGCTGGTTTCCTAAACAACAACAACAAATTATTTTTACTCAAATACTCCCCACGGTCAACTCAGTGCTAGAAAGGTGTATGTAAGAAAGTGCCCAATGTGTAGAGATTCGTCAGACTTTTGTCTCTACGTGCAATTTAGATGAAAGTCAGACCAATAGGTCCAGCTATATTGAGAGCATTGCATTTTGTAACTGAAATTACTTATCGGTAATCTAGGCTGGATGAATAGATTCTATAGTTTCTAATATCCATAAGTGAGCAGTTTAATTTTCTCTGGAGTTTCTTCTTAAGGCTTGGCTGTAACAGATCTCACCACAATGACAGAAAGAGAACGCAGGATGTCTCTTTAGCGCTTTTTCGAGTCCTCGTCAATACTGCTCAGTTGTCAGACAAATCTTTTATTGTGCTGATCGTCTGTGAACTCTGCCTAATGTGGTTCAACCCGGCACCTGGAAAAAGCACTTATGTCCACAGAATTTCACCAGCGCCTGGAGGGTTTTTGAATATAAGATGTGGGATCATCACTTGATCGTATGTGCACGGTAGAACAGAACACGCAGTCTTTCGTTATTTTTCCCCTTTGCTATTTATAAAGAGTTTCATGGATAGATGAGTCAATTTAAAGCGTGACTGTGGAAAGAAAGATTTTCTCTGCTGATTTAAAGAAAAAAAGATTAAAGTAGCTTTTGACTGAGGAGGAACAAAGTGTCACATATAGGTCAGAGCTACAGAAGAACCCTAAAGAAGCAAAAGAAAAAAATTAAAAAGCTGCTGATCTGTGAGGGAGGATTACAAGTAAAAAAAAGAAACATTATAAACAAAATACTACAGGGAAATAGGACAAACGGGTTTAAAAGAAAAAGCACACGTATCTTCATCTAAAAAAATCTGTAGGTAAAATGATGACTGTAGTACTTCTAAACAAAGTAAAACAGGAAAGTCAACTGCCACTGAAGCATGAGGGTGCCCTTTGCTGTTTGCATTGCATTGTGCAAACATGTAAGCTGCAGCGATTCCAGATATTGCACTCGGTAATAAAATCAGCTTCTTTCTGCCAGTGTTCAGTTCACTGTGAAGAATTTTCACTCTCCGTCATAGTCAAGTTCTGCGGTGAGAAGTTCAGTAGATACCTTTAAGAGATTTTTCTTGTGCCTGATTGTGGTGTTTTGGATATTAATGAGTGCGGATTGTTTACCTGTTCTCACACTGTTCATTTAGCAGAGCATGGCATCCCATTTGTTCCCATTAAATGTGTTACTTGTGTCTAGTCATGGTGATTTTGACTTACATCTATGCTAATTTTAGCACACTGGTAAAACTGTTAAAGACAGACTCTTCTGTAGATTGATTTATTAATTAAACAGTCTTTGAATCACAGACTTCTTGAAGGATTTTAAATATTTAAGTTTTTCTTGGCTCCTAGTTTTTATTGCAGCTGCACTACTGCAACAAAAGTAACATCAGTGCACAGAAACACGCAAAACTTCAATGAATCCTCTAGTTTATTGATTTTTAGTTCAAGCATTTCTGTCTTGCTCAATAAATGTTTGCAGGTCCTTGAAAAATCATCAGTAAGTTATTTGGATTTCCCCAAAACACCAAGAACAGCTCCGCTCTTGTACTGGAAGCTCAACGCCCCGAGCAAAGTACAAAAGCTACGCCTCTTATCCACCAGTATCCAGTAATTATTACACTCATGACAGTATCTCTGCCTCTCAAGGGACTTCGGAAAAGCTCAGGGTAGAGATTTTGCTAAGTATGTTTTGGGTTTTTTTGTTTGTTTTTTAGTTCTATTTATTCTTCTTTTCTTTTTTTTAATATATATATACATATATATTTACCAATGCTAACCGTTGCTTTTTAAAATGGTTGTCTAGCATTATTCTTAGATTTCTGGCATACAAGTTGATGGTTGTGTATTGTATTAACTGATATGATTTAAATATTGTTTTGCACATAATATTTGGGATAGTTGATATGACCAAAGACAGACATTGCATGTATATTACATCACGGGTGGAACTGCGTTAATGTTTCATTTGACTTTGCAACCAGAGGAATTTAAGTGATTAGTTTTCTTTTATGAAGTACTGAGAGCTGAAAGTTGATAAACAGAAAATCAATATTCAAATATTCTAATTAACTGTTTGTTTATGCATCAGGGTAGTAAAACTGACTATTTGGGTGCTTTTCATGTCAGACGGCACTCTGTATATCACAAATACATCCACTGGCTGCTTTGTTAGTTGCACCTTTGCCTTTAGAGCTGCCTTGATTCTTTGTAGCGTAGCTCCAGGGTGCTGTAAACCATCCTCCTCCGGATTTGTTGGCTGCACATCCATGATGTGAATCACCCCATCCCAAATGGTCAATGATTTGAGCTTTTTGACTTAGCACATTAACCTGTTGGAAATAGCCATGAGAAGATGGGTACAATGAGCTTTTAAAAGGATGGACATGGTCAGCAACAATATTCAGGTAGGCTAGGGTGTTTAAAACATGCTTGGTAGAAAGTGTGCCTAGAAAATATTCCCCACTGTGTGTCACAGCTGACCAACTATTCACTCGACAGATTAGCTTATGAAAACAATTTGAAAACTTTGTCTAGCTTTAATATCAGCTCCTATTTGCACAGTGTTCCTGAGATGAATGCCCTCCTTTCATTGCTGTTTTCATACAGGGGTTTGGACCATTAGGACCGGAAAATGTTTTTGACTGTGTTCCTGCTTCTGGTCGCGTTGTGCACCCAGGGAGGAAATGGTAAGGAGAGTGAGAAGGCACAGAGACCTGGCCATGTTTCAGTGGTCATAGTGGGAGGCACAGGTGACCTAGCAAAGAAGTACCTGTGGCAGGGATTCTTCCAGCTGTATATCAACCAAGTCAGTAGTGGAAACACCTTTTCTTTCTATGGAGGGGGACAGTCCCAAACTGAAAAGGCCACACCAATGCTCTTTGAGATTCTGAAGGCAGTCTCCTGCTCGAAGGATGTTCCTCAGGAGCGCTGCGCTCTGCTGAAAGACCAGTTTCTGCGGCTCGCACAGTATCGCCAGCTCAAGTCATTAGAGGACTATCAGGATCTGGCCAAGCACATTGAGCAACAGCTTCAAGAAGAGGGAATGACAGAGGCAGGCAGGCTCTTTTACCTCTCAGTACCAGCTTTTGCATATGCAGATATTGCTGAGAAGATTAATAGTAGTTGCAGGCCAAAAAGTGGGGCTTGGCTGAGGGTGGTGCTTGAAAAACCTTTTGGACATGACTACAGAAGTGCTCAGGTACTGGCATCTCAACTTGGCAGCTCACTGACAGAAGAAGAAATGTACAGAATTGACCACTACTTGGGGAAACAGGTATGGAAGTCCTACACAGTGCATGCCTTCAATGCTTCACTCTATAGTTAATCTGAATCCAAATCCAAACATCTTTTGCTTTCTTTTTTCAAAGGTGGTTTTAAAGATACTTCCATTTAGAATAGAAAACAAAAAATTACTTGATCCCATCTGGAGCAAGCATAACATCGAGAGAGTGGAGATTGTACTGAAAGAGACTCTGGATGTTAAAGGTGATTAAAAGGTTTATCAACTCTCTTACTTACTACTGTATTTTTAAACGTGGGTAAATCATAGATCTATTTAGATTGAATCATGCATTCATATCACATCTTTGTTATTTTTTCCTTAAAAGGTCGCATTGCCTTCTATGACCAGTATGGGGTCATTAGGGATGTGCTACAGAACCACCTGACTGAAGTCATGACACTGTTGACCATGAGGCTTCCCAAGAATGTGAGCAGAAGTGAGGAAGTCCTTGGAAACAAGCTGCAGATCCTTAGTTCCATGCTGCCTTTAGGAAAGAATCAAGCTGTGATCGGTCAGTACCAAACTTACAAAGCAGAAGTTCAGAAGGAGCTGAATAAAACCAAAGATCACATCAGTCACACTCCAACATTTGCAGGCAAGTACTGAAAGTTCTTCTTCATTAATTCTGCTGTATGTGTGCTGTAATGCATCTCCTTCTGTTTCGATGCTAATTTTTACTCATGTTTCTATGTTTTAGCTGTACTGGCACAGATTGATGATGCACAATATGAAGGCGTGCCAATCCTTTTGATCTCAGGGAAGATGCTAGATGAGCGGGTGGGATACGCACGTATTCTTTTTAAAAATGACATCTTTTGCGTTCAAAACCACAATAGCGTTCACTGCAAGCCCAAGCAGATAGTTTTCTACTTTGGACATGGCAGCCTTCAATATCCAGCGATTCTTGTTAGTAAGAATTTGTTCAAGCCGGCTCTAGTAGACAGTGAGTGGAAGGAAGTGACGGAGCACAAAGACGTCAGCGTTTTTGGATCGCCTATTTCAGACTACTACGTCCAGACTCCAGTGGAGGAGAAGGAAGCTTATGCAGAACTTATTTCTCACATCTTTTTTGGACGGAAGAATAGCTTCATTAGTACAGAGCACCTTTTGGCTTCTTGGGGCTTATGGACACCACTGCTCAGCAGTTTAGCCAGCTCATTTCCACGCATCTACCCTGGTGGTGCTGATAACGCAGACCTGCTGGACATCCATCTGAAAGGGAAAGACATTGGCTACAACAATGAGGTGGTGATAATCAGTTCTGATCAGATGGGTGGCACATCCACAAATGGTTTCCAAGTGATGCAAGGTAAATTTCGCAGTTCTGAAATGGTGTCTGCTTGGGCCGAGCAGCTTGTTGACAAGCTGGCTGCAGATATTCAGGAAGCAGCGGAGGCAGCGATTTATGAGGGTGGCGTTTTCCATCTCGCCCTCTCCGGTGGATCTACTCCCCTTGCTCTGTTTCACAGGTTGGCCAATCACCATTTCACCTTCCCCTGGAGGGACACACATGTCTGGATGGTGGACGAGCGCTGCGTGCTGCCGACGGAACTGGAGTCCAACTTCCGCAGCTTGCATGACCATCTACTGCACCATGTGAGAATCCCGTATTACAACATCCACCCGATGCCAGTGCATCTCAACCAGCGCCTATGTGTGGAGGAAGATGGAGGAGCGCTAATGTATGAGAAGCAGCTCACTAAATTGGTTAACAGCTCCAGCTTCCACTTTGTACTGCTCGGTGTTGGCTATGATTTCCACACAGCCTCTTTGTTCCCCGGTGGCAAAGTGGATGAACTTGGTGATAGTCTGGTGGCCCTCACTGAGAGCCCCTCCAAGCCACACCAGCGTATGAGCCTCACCTTTAATGTCATTAATCGAGCCCGCAAAGTTGCCATTTTGGTGATGGGCAAAGGCAAACACGAGCTGATCACCCAGCTGAGCCGCGTGAAGGACAACCCAGGCAAATGGCCTGTTACTGGTGTGAAGCCTACTAATGGTAACCTTGTTTGGTACATAGACTATGATGCACTTCTAGGATAAGAATGTAATCACCAACTTGCAATCAGACGAATGTCTTTGGAGCTGCTTTAATTGGACTGTTGGTTGGTGAGAAAGAATATATGAACCAGCACACAGAGGACAGGTTATTAGCTACAAATCACAGGTACTGAGCATAACTGCTAAACTCTTTCAGGTTTCTAATTTATTTCCCTCCAGTGCTCCGTTTGAGATCACAACAGTGTACGCATTGACCAAATGACTTGATCAAAATAGGAAATCAGTAGGACATCGTTGAAAACAGCCCCTTGGTGGCGTCCATGTGATTGTGAGGCAAATGTTTGTGGTTTCTTATAAATAAAGAACTTCAGTGAGACTTGACTAATGAAACAGGAGTTCTCCACAATGTGAATGTAAGGTGTAAGTGTTTTATAATGTTACAATAACCCTTACTTTAGTGTTAAGCCTAGTTGGACATAGTTTGCATTGTACGCTGGTGCATTGAACTTCCATTACAAGTGAAACTGAGCTGTTTACGTTGGACTTGGAGCTAATAAATCTTGATCAATAGTTGGTTTTATAGCACCGCAGGAAGTAGATAAGAGTTCAGAAACGACCAAGTCTATACAGGTGCACTCAAAAATATTTATGCCCAAAATGCTGACTTTAGGTAATTTGATTACATGTATAGTTTCCATGCATTTGTGTTACATGATTACAGTTTAAGAAATTACATTTAATATTAATATTTAGTTTATACCAAGCATTAACCTAGCACCTAGCATATTTTCCTTAATGATTAAGTATTTGAATAAATAAAGATTTGATTTTACATATTTTAGTTTCATTTTACTCAAAATTATGAGTTTATGAAGGCAAAGAATCACTTTTTAAATGTTATGTTGGAGCTATGAAAATGAGAATAACAAAACGTGTCCTCTTTAATTAGCACAATAAGCTATATACAATTACAGCCTATTACATTTTGTTAAATAGAGGAATTATACTGGTGCTAACCAATAATCTGTGTTTAAAGAGGATATTACTAAACATACCTGTCACACATGTTGACAGTGCATGTCAAGCCAAAGCGTAGGTTATGGTGTGATTTAACACGGTACTATAAACCAGAAATGAGTTGGAAGGGATGCTGAGTACGTGTAATTTGTCATTAGTGAAATTATTGGTCCATGTTCTTAAAAGTTTAGACCTCATATGAATATTTTTTTACGTGTGTGAAATGCATATGAAGATTTTTGATCATTTAGTGCAAGTGTGAGGTGAGGGGGAATCTAGAGGAATGTATGAAGTTTCCTTTGCAAACTACTTAGCACAGATGATTGTTGTGTTGCTGGAAGACAATTACAATACACGAATGAATTTGAGTTTTTGTATGTGTGAATTATAACAGATCTCAGGTAATTTTAAAGATATCCAGTTTACTGTGTAATCTGCATTTATTGGTTGAATGTTTTATTCTGCGGAGTGGCACTGACATACATAGAGAAGTGCAAACATTTCTAAGAAATATTCATCAGGTGATGTAAAATGTGTGTGTTTTACTAAAGAAATAATCACATTCCCATACACAGATCACATTTTCTTCTATAAATGTGACCTGGAGGTGCTTTTATGAGTCAAAATGATTCCAAACAAGATTAACACTACATCATATTTTTGGTTTCTTTATTGAAGACCATCTTTAAATAAAAGCTCAATACCTCTAAGTGTCAGCAGTGGCGTTTTCTTTGTGCCTGAAGATTAAGAACAAAGTAGGAAAACATTTAACACATCCTTCATTGTGAATACAGTGTTTAACAAATTTAGTAGACCACCTGTCATTAAAAACAAGACAACAGAAATACAACAATATTATTTAATAAGCAAATCATAATCAATTTGCATTTTATTTCCAAATTTTACACTGTCTTCTGAGACGTCAGAAATTTATTAATTAGTCAAATTAACATTCAGTCACTAAACAATTGTTTAGTGACTGAATGACTCTATTGTTTTTCTGGCTTTCTATTAAACATTAAGTTTGAAATTGATGGATAAACGCAAATATATTTTAGCATAAAATATTTTGATTAAAGAAATACCTATAATGGTTAACACACCAGTATTTCATTGGGCGGTCGTCAAAAAAAAATTGTTAAGCACTGTAGTCGAGGGTAAGTGTAAATCCACATTATACATTATTTTATATGATGCAACACAGATTTCCTGTTGTAGTAAGCCACAGCAGTATAGTGTGATTTCCTTTGCGTCACTGCATTTTTGAAGTGATTTGATTTCTTCTCCATACCGTTATATCTGTCCTCCTACTTTATATTTGAGAATTTTACAAAGTGATTTGTATTGAATGGATACGCAACATATGAAATGATGTTTGAGAGTCTGTCAATACAGTCTAGAAAAAGAAAATAAACAAAAGCTGGAAGTTGCACTTGTCTTGTTTTTTTTTTTTATATAAAAATAATTCTTACAGTTTCTTTATATTAAAACGTTTCAATTAATCCAAAATGCTGCAGCCAGAGTACTGACAGGGACTAGAAAGAGAGAGCATATTTCTCCTGTATTGGCTTCCCTTCATTGGCTCCCTGTTAAATCCAGAATTGAATTCAAAATCCTGCTCCTCACATACAAGGTCTTAAATAATCAGGCCCCATCTTATCTTAATGACCTTGTAGTACCATATCACCCTATTAGAGCACTTCGCTCTCCCACTGCAGGCTTACTTGTTGTTCCTAGAGTATTTAAAAGTAGAATGAGAAGGAGTGCCTTCAGTTTTCAGGCACCTCTCTATGGAACCAGCTTCCAACTTGGATTTGGGAGACAGGCATTATCTCTACTTTTAAGATTAGGCTTAAAACTTTCCTTTTTGCTAAAGCATATAGTTAGGGCTGGACCAGGTGACCCTGAATCCTCCCTTAGTTATGCTGCAATAGATGTAGGCGGCAGGGGGATTCCCATGATGCATTGAGTTTTTCCTTTCCACTCTGTGTTAATAGACCTCTCTGCATTTAATAGTACTTGTTATTAACCTCCGTCTCTCTTCCACAGCATGTCTTTTATCCCATCTTCCTTTAATCACCCCAACCGGTCGCAGCAGATGGCTGCCCCTCCCTGAGCCTGGTTCTGCCGGAGGTTTCTTCCTGTTAAAAGGGAGTTTTCCTTCACACTGTCGCCAAAGTTCTTGCTCATAGGGGGTCATATGATTGTTGGGATTTTCTCTGTATGTATTATTGTAGAGTCTACCTTACAATATAAAGTGCCTTAAGGCGACTGTTGTTGTGACTTGGTGCTACATAAATAAAATTGAATTGAATTACGTGAGGGGTTTCTAAACACCTTGGCTTTAAATCAATGAATTTAATTATAGTTTTCATGCTAGAATTTGTTTATTGTAGCTTCAGCATTCCAATAAGTTAAAAAGCCAATTCAGAATTTACATTTGCACCATTGTTTGTAGTAATTTCAAATATACTGTATGAAATATTGTTTTTTGGTGATAAATTGTTACATGAAATAAATGTCCTTAGCGCCTATTAAACAAAAAGAAAATCAACAGCTGCTTTTCTGAAGTGTGCATTTAAAAAAAAAAAAAAAGTGAGCTGGATTAAGTCACTTTCCCTTCTCTTGGTTTAAAATTACAAGCTGCTGGTGGCAAGGAGTCCTCATGAATTCTTTACATGTGTAGTGTCACATATCATTGTGGGACAGCTGGAGTGTTTTATAACTCATTGTTTCTGCTCGGATCTGTCACTGAGCGCCTGTTGGTTAGCCACAATCCTCCTCTGACCATGAAAAACCCTAAACAGACATAAGCAGGTGTTATTCCTTTGAAATTGAAGCGTTTTCGAATGAATGAATTCTCCAGTGTGCGAGAGAAAGAGAGAGTTGTCTTTCACCTGTACTGATAGCAGAGCCCACCGTTAGGACAAGGGACGTGTAGTACAGCTCAGGGGTGGTTTTGGCCTGTGAACATACATAGAAATCGTACATAGGTTTTTGGGGGTTTTTTCTGGTTGAACTGGCTAATATTGATTTTTTTTTTCTTACACATGCTGCTGCTGTCAGAGTCAGGATAGTAGTGCAGAAACCTTGGCCACATGACAGCAGACCAAACACATGGTAGGCAGCCCACAAGCTCTGAGGAACTGGGTCTGTCAGCGTAAATATCACTGCAAAACCTTGGGGAAGGGGGGGGAGAGAAGCCATTGTTCCTATTAAACATGTGTAAGTGCTGTGAGAGTATCTGCTTTGGGACTGCTGAGCTGATGGGACTTACCTGAAGCCATCAAAGACAGAGCAACTGAAGCTGACAGGTTGTTCAGAAGGGGCTGCCTGCAGTATCTTGAGGATTTGGGCCTTTAAACCAAAATAGAAACCATTGTTAACTTCATGTTCCTTCTTGCACGAGTAACCTGCGGTCTGTATGGCATGATGCCATTGCCTACATCCCAGTTACCTTCCCATCACATAGAACTGAGGAACCAGAACAATTGAGATGAACAGCACATTCAGTAGTTGACTGAAAAGGGGAAGTGAATGGAAAATAGATTAAGATCACAGTAAAACGAGTCATTCTGAAATCTTTATGCATGAGAGTACTTACAATCTTAATCTCTGATTCTTTGGTATCCATCTGCTGCTGTGATATGCCATAAAAACCAGCAAGTAAAGAAACATGGATGCTGCACATCTAGACGCATATGCACTGTAACGCTGTCCCCGGCACGTGTTGTGTTAAAGTGCCAAACGCCCTTGTTGACCAGAGGAAGGATTGTATTTCATCCTGTCCAAGCCTGCACTTTGGATGCATATTTTTACTCCTTGAACTCAGAACATTTGCCCAAATAATTTACGCTTGAAAGGTTTATCAAAGCTGGCTTTAACATTTATAGACGCTTATAAATTCTTATTGTCAAAACTGTTAAAACTAGCTTACACTGTGAAATTGTAAAACATCCCTCAAAGCAAATTTTGTTCATCATTTCTTCAGCGCCCTTTCGCCATCACTTTTACCCCCTCACCCACTCCCGGAGCGCACAGGCCCGAACTTCTGATACTTAGTGAGTAAAGGATTGTCATGCGCAAAGCGCGCTCTGGTGACTCCCTGGTTACCGTCTCCTGTAGTTTAACCTCCCGCACATAACACATCCCGGGATCTTAAATAGGTGTGCTAATAATGATTTCACCCGCTGCATTATACTGACGCATGGCGGCTGCACTAGCACAGAGAAATACGCAGTGATCAGAATGTTTCTAACCATGAAGTTAGCATCGACCATTTATGGTAGAAACTGGGCGGATAGAGGGCTGGATGTGAGGCTGATCTTGCAGTTCACGATTCATATAGAAACATTGGCTCCAGGTGTGTGTGCTTACAGATATAATTACCTCAATCTTTCACGCTACTGCCACATCTGCGCACATAAAAGTACGGATAAAACTGAGTATATAACTTAAAAAAAAAAAAAGGCCGCGCGTCGTGTAAGCGAAAGTTAATCTATTTGGAACAGTGTAGTTTCCTCACATTATTTCAAAAGTATTGCTCCACCCTCCTGCGTATGTGCCCAAATTAACTAGAGCACAAGCAACGCATCACCCTTAGCCCACATATGACACACAATAAAAAGAGCTCACCCAAAACTTCTCATCCTTCCACTCTTGAAAATCTGCTGTTGCGTCTTCCAAAGAGGCCACCTAACATCCAAAAATGCCTGCCAACCTCAGTGGGACGTGGGACATGGTCAGCAATATCAATTTTGAGGGCTACATGGCAGCACTTGGTAAGTTTCACCCTTTTTAAAGCAAATTGAAAGACTGCATGCAGAAAATGAGATTAGATGAAAAGCTCATATTTAGTTGGTTAAGAGTTCTTGAACTTGGGTGTACATAAAATTCAGAGATAGCAGGTTAAAGTTTAAATTCTTGTTGCAGTGTAAACATTTTGTTGAAAGTGTCGTCACTCCCATTTGGACACGCAGGTGTTGATTTTGCAACGCGCAAGATTGCTTCTATGTTGAAGCCTCAGAAAGTGATTAAGCAGGACGGAGATTGCTTCACAATTCAGACACTCAGTACTTTAAAAAACTACGAGTGTTCATTCAAGACCGGGGAGGAGTTCGAGGAGGTGACGAAAGGAATGGACAACCGCACCTGTAAGGTAAAAATGTTACCAAAATGTAACCTCCAGGTTTAAAGGCAGCTTATTAGATTTGGTGATCAGTGGTCCAAAACAAAAGCAGCCTCTTTACACAGTGTAAACTCCATTTATGTTTAAGTATTGGGGAAACTGTGTCATTTGTCATGACCTGTTCTTTTTAATGTTACTCTAACAGTCTGTGGTCAACTGGGAAAATGAAAAGCTGGTGTGTGTTCAAAAAGGAGAAAAGAGAAACCGAGGGTGGACTCACTGGCTTGAAGGAGACGAGCTTCATCTGGTATGACTCTGAGGCTGGTGTCCCTGTTAATGTTTTCACTTATACAATTCACAATGCTGTGTTTGTACATGTGTACAACTGTAACCACACAAATGAAAATGCTGTTCCCTCTGAACATAGATGCTATTCATTGGATCCCTGCTGTTTGTTTTTTTTTGTTTGTTTTTACCCTCTTGTAATTGATGAAGATTGGTTTTAATTTTTTGTTTGTTTTTTGTGTTTCAGGAGCTCACTTGTGGGGATCAAGTCTGCAAACAAATTTATAAAAGGAGTCTGTAATTAAACTCACAAAATGAAGCGCATCGTGTGTTTATTGTCTTGTTAACTGACATTTCAACACAAAAATAACTCTTTTCCTTTATATATTTTATAATTATGCACAATACACTCTCCACAATCTTAAAGTGTTTGATACTAAAGCTTCCTTAGAAATTTAAAGCTACCTTTATGGCTATTGATCTAACATGAAATGCCAGTAACCACATTCTTTACACGGACGGATTCCTTTCATGTTGCCATTGTGTAAATGGCAAGCTTTCTCACTTTCTAAAACATGTTGATAACAGATGTTGAGATTCGGTTTCTTTGCTTTAAAAATGTGTCTCTTAAATGGACATTGATGGTAAAATCCCCGTACTGGTTATGAAAGGATGCCGCAAACAAGCAAATTGTTAAACCTATAAAGTATCAGCAGAAGCCGTAAAAGTCGAGGGAGGTTAAATAGCGTTTAGAAAAGATAAAGGAAAGAAGTAGACATATGAAAGGAATGATTGTTTTATAGAAAGGTGGGGGGGGGGGGGGGGGGGGGTTGTTTTTTTTCTTTTTTTTTTTTTTTTTTTCCCGGG